>JAGDQP010011402.1:16602-53073 GCA_022664845.1 Lepisma saccharinum
GAAAATACAATTTTGCAGTGTGTGGGCAGCACTGAACTGAGGTAGTTGTGGCGTGTGGAACACAACAGTCATATTTGTGTGTGTTGACGAATATCCATCTCTAATTTGGTTCTGATAATTTAAACGGAGAAGAAGACTTTGCAGAACTTCAATTTTATAGGCTGGCAGCACTGTCATAGTTGCTTGTTTTAGGGTATCGAGAAGTATTTATGCCAGTTTGATGGGGGTATGTGGAACGGTATAAAAGTTCTTGCAGAAGCTTTGAAAAAGTCAAATTGCAAATAGATTTGGCAAAACTGACAATTGGAATACATGAACAGGTACCGTCGTATTTGTATTATGGTAGTAGTCTTGCAAATTTTGGTGCAGATCCGTTTAACAGTATAGAATCTATTGTAATATTATATTTTATCATGAGGTGGCAATATTGACAACTGAAGGTGCTTGGGGATGTGGAAACCCTGACAGTCGTTTTTATTGGATGCAGAAGAATTTCATTCCAAGTTTGGTGCTGATAGGCCGTCCAGATACTCCTTTTATGGAAAAACTGATTAACTTCTATGGTTAATTATTTTATTATATTAACATCAAAGATTAATATGGTATATCAGTGCACCATGCATTGCCTTTCTAGGGATATTAGCAGCATACTGTTATATTATGTCAAAACGTTTACATACACACGAAATCTGGAAAATTTACTTCTTAATCATTTAAACCGTTTTTTTTCTTCTGAAAACTTCGTTTTTGAGTTAAGCCGTTTTTCCATCCAACTCCCCAATTAAATGTTCAAGACCACCTCTGGAAAGTAGTGGTTCCAAATTGTATTGTGAATCATATCCACTTCGCCTGAATAACAGGCAAGTGATAAAGCATGCACATAAGTTTTTACCTTAAAAATCACAATCATTTACCTTCCTCCGTTCTATAGCACATCTTCTGTTTACGAAAAGGAGAAAAACTAGTACATTATTAAGGAACAAAAACATACTTCCTAAAATACTACTCAACGAAGGAAGCGTGTTGAAGTGTCGTTCGAAAGGTTTTGGCGAAACTTTTCCAATGACACAGATTTTTCGTACCACCACCAAATACCCTCTAACACCCCAAACATTTCGGGCATTTCCCCCTAACCCATGATCGCCCAATACTCCCTGTCGGTTGTTGACATGATGACTATTGATATCGCTGCTCTACTTTAGTTAGGGTGCTATTACACTGTGGAGCTAGATAAAAAAAATGGAAAAGAAACGACCGAGACGACGTCCAAACGCAAGATGGGTAGATGAAATCAAGCGTTTTCTGGAGCTAGGGCCTACATGGATGGAGAAAGCAGGATGCCGACATATGTGGAAAGAAAAGGGGAGGCCTTCATCCAGCAGTGGATATAAAATGGCTGTATATGATGATAATGATGATGTATATGGATGGATGTCTGAAATGTCCGAGTTTTCATTTACAAATTCTGGTAATCCCAGTCATAATAATGGCTAAAATACACTTAATGAATAGGGAAGTATGGTCGCTAGTGGCGTATTAATATATACAGTATATATAAATGAGTACTACAAGTGTTGAAACAATTTTTTCCATGGGAGCGGTTATAAAACGCTCCCCAGGAAGCATGTCTGATAGAAACTGTGGTTGGAAGAACCCGTGTGCAAAAATTCAATTTTATATATATAGTTAGTAGTTACCCAACAATTGTTGGACAAGTTGTCGTTGAATGACCCAAAACATGAACCTCTGTGTATTAGCAGCTTCCTTTCAGTGATGGGCAGCTTAATAGGAAATGCACCGCTACTACTACGAAGAACACACCTGTTTTTGAAGTGTTCAAACACGTAACTCATAAATGACCATTTGCAGTTTTACTTCGTTGACATCGCCAAACGAACATCTATAGGTTTTCCACTTGTGCTATATCGCATTTGCTTTGCCAGTTATGAATGTTATGGAGGCACCTGATACTTGGATTCAAAACTTGGCCTTGTCTGTGCTCTCAGCTTTGAAGATGAGATGCGCTGTTTGAAAAATGCTGCAACTATTATTCTTGTGCTCTTCCCAGCAAAATAGTTGCAGTTGTTCTGAAGGCTCTCGCCGCTCACCGAAATAAATACTTGCGGCATGCTGGCAGTTGAAAGAAAGCAAGATACAAGATATATTCACTTAATAATTGTCCCGAAAGCGCAATATATGATTAATATAATATTTTTTTTATTTCGTTTTCTAAAATAATTTTATGTGCCCCGGGAACTACACAACACTAACTCTTTGAAGTAAAACATTTTAATATTGGGCTACTTTCAAAATAATTTACGAAATTCTTCATATAGTGTCACAAAGATCTACTATCAGCAATTCCACCAGACCTCCCGCTGTGGGGGATGACAACACCCAAATTTCCGAGAGGCCAACCAGAAGTCCGCTCAGCATAATAGGTGTATGCTCAACATCCAAAAACCCTCCTTCACAAAAGAGGTTCCGTGCATGTATAGAGACGACGCCTTATATGCGAATCATTCTAGAAATATATTCCATAAGAAGGTTGTTGTATACTTTTTGACGACAGGGTGCCCACCACGTAGCAGTTTCTTCTCCAGGTAACAACAAAGGAGATACCTGCCGTAAATAATTCCTCTATCGCAATATATAAATGGCAATTTTCTTATTTGACAGGGTGAGAAGGACCAGTAAACCTTAATACTGTTCAGTTGATTGCAGAAACATTTGCGATCCAACAAAGAGAGAGTACGAAGATTGCATTCTATGTGAAGCTAATGGAACGTGTAAACGCTATTCTCAATATTCTAAGAATTAAAGAAAAGCCCATTGCATGTGCTTACTTAGACATGTCGAAATATCTATTTTTAAATTATTATCATGGTCGAGAAGCATAATTCGTAACGGTTTCAGTCATAAAACAGCTGGATTACAAAAATTGCGAAGGACAAAACATTGACGGAGAAAACCAGTTGCACGCAAAACCCAATAAAACCTATGACATAGCTTTGGTATGGAAACCATTCCTTCAAAATTCGCCAAAGAAACAACGGCACTTAGAAACAAGGAACAGAAAAACGCGGTTGTTGTTGCACTTATCAGATAAGTTGTTGTTGTTGATGATGATGTTGTGATATATGACAGCAGTATATAATGTTTCAAACCTATATTTTAAGTGTTCATGTATGTATGTGTGTGCGTGCGTGCGTGCGTGTGCGTGTGTTAGTGGAATAAGATTTGGTTAATGTTTATTTGTTTGTATCTTAGTTGTAAGTGTAATGATGTATAATGATAAACGTTTAATCATGTTACTGGTAATGTGGAAGAGAAGGCTACATAGCCTTAACTTTATCAGTCAAATAAATCAAATCAAAATCAAATGTCCAACACCAAAACAGAGACAACAAAGTCTGGAAAGTTGGAAATTAGTAAACAAAACCAAAACCAAATAAAGTAATCTGAGATTTGGATACAGTAAATTCCATTTATTTTGGTGACATCACTTAATTTGTCCATGGTATTTTTGCACTATATACACAAGGCCTGTAATGCATGTAAGTGTCTCAAGAGAACATATAAGAAGAACTTAGTCAGGAACCTAAATTTAAATCCCCCTTTTATAATCAGGTTAAACCACAAACTTTGTCCATGATATTTCTATATCATTTGCACTTTTCTGAAGCAGGATAGATCCCACTCGCATTTTCACTATTTTTACATCTTCACATCTCATACCGAAACGCTAAAAATTTTCTTAACGGCTACCTTTCCTGTTCTATGCACTTTAGCAGAGTGTTATCGGGTAAGCCCTAGATTGTAACGCGTATACGTTATCCCCTATTAAAAAATAAAAAAAATCATTTACATAGTCCCACCATGACACTAGCAATTGAACCCAATACATCATATATGGCGCCTGAACAGGGACGTAGTCAATAGAAAACTGTTCAGTCTGAAAACAAACAGAGACTTAGAGTCAGTGAAAACTAAACTTTTTGATTGTGAAAGTGTGTTCTGTGAAGTGTTCTGTTTCCTGTCGTAGACGATTGGTGGACATGGATGACTAAACATTAAAGCCAGGGTACAGTACCGATGAGTGTGCGGGAACACATGATAGAGTATAAGAAAGGACGAAGTGTTGTTACATTAATAAGGATGACAAACTATTTAAGTGTCTTGTGTGTAAGGGATTGTATCATGCTAGTTGCGCCAATTTTTCCGAGGAGCTTTTGACCCATGACCAGATGTCTGCGGAGGAGACAAGGATCTTGAATCTGACATGGTCTTGCAACAAGTGCAGTGAGCGCAAGAGGAAGGGGGGGGGGAGGGAAGAATAAGGCGCTAGTGTTAAGATCTCCGATTTGGCGAAAATAATGAAGAGTACGCTGAAGGAACAGTCTTCTTCACAGGAGTCATGATTTCAGGATCTGTCTACAAAAATGGAGTCACAAAAACAGGCTCTGTCTTCGAAAATTGAGTCGCAACTTGGACAGGTGATGTTAAAGGTGGAACAAACTGTATCGATCTTCGAAAAGAAATGACAGAAAAATCGATGAGGTCAAGAAGGAAACTTCATTTCACGTAGGCAAGGATGAAAGATATAGTGCAAGTATGCAAGGACCGTACGAGCTTGGAATCCAAAATTGCGAGTAGCTTAGTGAAGGGGAAAAAAGACACGCTGACTACCACAACCCGGTTGATTCAAACTACCATCGATGGAGGGTATGAACAGGTGGACTCCAAATTGGATGAGAGCGTGTCGCCATTAATAAGTCATGAGGAAGGTTTGAATCGCAATACACAACATATGGAGGAAACTGTAAAGCTACAGGGAAAACAAGTACGAGGACTTAGTGTAAAAGATGATCTCACTCAGCGTCGGCTGGATAAAGTCGAACGCGAAGTGTCGGAAGTGCAGACATTCCTGGTGAACATGAAAACAGTAAGACTTAGAGTACCAGAAGGTACCCTGAGTGACACCAGACATGATGAAGGACAGTCTAATTTTTCTAATGGATCATATGACAGAAAATATTCAGAATCACCTCCATACCCTACTTGTGGATTAGGAACGAAGTCAAAAAGCACAGATGCATCATCTGAAAGCGGATTCAGAACGAAGATCGCCGAGATCTCATGGTGGACACAGGCGTCACGACGCAACCACGAATGGTGATGATGTACATCCAACCGAGAATTTCAGAAGGACACATCATTCTTCCGTGAGAGGAAATGGAAATCAGAAGCAAAGAACGAGAGTCCGCGAAAGAAATGTCAATTCAAATTGACTGATTTGAAATCTTTTTCTACCTTTGCAGCAGAGAAGTCTCACGTGTCAGCAAAATGATACCTGGAACAGTTGGTTGGAGCCTAAGGTGAAATAGTCGGTAAACCAGAAAACGACTTGTTACGGGTGATACATTTTGTATTGCATGGTCCATCCCTACACTGGTTCCACTCCAACGCTAATAGGTTCAGATGTTTTGAAGAATTCAAGGTGTCTTTTCTCTAGTACTACCAATTGGAAGGCTTAACCTACGCAAAATTAACGAGATTAAGGATCAAGCCATTTTATCCTAGGGTTTATCCAAGCGTAAAGAGCTTCGTCACTGGGCGCTTCATTCGAATTCGTGATCTAGATGCTAATATCTCAGAGGTTCTGCTTTGTAACTGCCTCATCCCCTTAATGTATGTAATTTACCAAAGGCAATAGCCACGAGCAAGATAACTGAAATGATTGACCTCTTGGAGTCTGTGAGGACGCTATAACTTGTTTATGATGCAAATGATGTCAGAAAGGTTGCCTTCGGTGGTCAGCATGTAACGCAATCTAGATTTTACCAAAATCAAAAACCCACATTCCCATCCAAGGTGAATGAAGTGAAACTGGAGAAGGGATCCGCAGAAAAGCATGAAAGCAAGGAGTCTGATACACAAGGGGTAGATGCGAAGAACCCGGCGATATGTCAGTCATGCCGTGATGAGAATAGATGCCCAAGGGGAAGGAGACACCCATCTACGAATAAGAAATATGGACAAGTTTGGAAAATGAATTTTTAACGAAAGGATTCTTATCCAAAGGATGGTTCTCAAGGACAGGAAAGGGATGAAAAGCAAGCAGTTCTTCTCCAGAAGGACAGACTGAATCAGATGCTGCACCATTTGATCCCAGTGGACTTATCCCACAAAATTAGGTCAGCACTCTCTGATTCTTATTGGTTTTCCCGTTCTCCACGTTAGAACCCGAACAGCATTTTCTGGAAACACTTATTTTGAGGAGGCTCTTACACAATTTAGTGCACCTGGCAGGGATCCGAAGTCTTATATTCGGACGCTATACGTGACGTGTGTACACGTTACCCCCTATTAAAAACTTAAAAATAAATAATCTTTTCCATTATGCTTCGAGCTCGATCAGCTGTGTTTACGGATGGATATTTTTCTGTATGAGAGGCTTGAAACACTGAGAGGTAACAAACACGACGCCCCCAACCCCCCAGTTGAGTGCTGGTTATTATACAGAAGGACAGAAGGCCTGTTTCATGAGGGAGGTTCTCTCCTTGGTGAGATATTATTTGTTTTCTCAAGTAGAAAAAGTTAATTTTGGCAAGAAAAACTCACATTTCATCATACGTCACGTATCAATAATCCAATGTGTGAATAGTTGAATTAAGTGCATATTACGACATCCTTGAAGGTGGTGCATTAAACCAAATCATCAAGCCGTAAATTGTACGGAGAATTCTTTTTCCAAAGGAAGTTATAAATCCTGTGACCGAACTCGAAACTACATGGAATTCAAGCAGGAAGTATATTCATTTATTTGAATCTTTGTAGTGTAGCAGAAGATAACGCTGAGTACGTTAGCTTCACCCGTTTTCTTGACAATGCGTTTCTGTGCTAAAAGCTAAAAGCTCAGAGAAGTAGTTTATTGAACCTTTAGATTCTTGCTGTAGCAAAGGAGTACTGCGCATAATGGCCATTTTCTGCCCCTCAACCGATTTTAATGACATTTTGCGTGTAATATCTAGACAATATGAGAGTTCCAATAATCCAATCTTATGCCCATACCACTTCCCGTTATCATAGAAAGCGCGTCCAAAAATGACCACATCCGGATTCTATTTTTTATTGTCTTCTTCAAAACAATTCTGATATCTCCAGCTATCAAATCCAAATTTTGTATGGTAAGTACTAATAGACTGAGCATTATACAGTGTAAACCAAACTATATCTATAACCGTTTCGGAGAAACAAATAATTTTCTTATGTAAACGTTCAATTTTAGTTATACAAAATGCACCTTTCCCAGGAAACGTTGAGCTGTTTAAACATCAGCCACCACCTGGTGACAAAACGATACTTCGCTCAAATAATCTTCATGCAATGTAGAAGAACATATTAAAAATCATTTTGTAACTGATGGCGGCTGATGGTTAAAATAAACATGTTACACTTTACAGATGGGTACTTTCGGACATAGGTGTACATTTGGACCCGACCTCGCTCAGCCTCGACCTCGCGATCTCACTTCGACCTCGACCGCGCTCAACCTCGAACTCGCAAAATCATTTCGACCTAGACCTTACTCAACATCAACCTCGCGATCGAATTTCAACTTCGAACTCACTCAATATAGACCTCAGGGTTTGAGATCGAGGTCAAATGACGTCGAAGTTGGACCTCGCGAAATTGAGTAATGAAATGAACACCTACTCTGTAAGACATGTCTATGGAACATTACGTATAGGTGAATAACGATCAAATAAGTTACGAGCGCGGTGCCTAAACGGTATAGTGCTCATCTCTGGTGCTGGGAATCGTCGGTTCGAGCCCGGCTCATGCCATGTCTGCTTTGTGGATGACGAATCTCGCCTGGGTGGGTTTTCTCGGGGTACTACCGTAAGCCTTACAAATTAAATTCAAATTCAATTCAACAAACAAATAAATATTCGGTCTATTTCAAAATAAATACATTCTTAATTAAAATGAGTACTTTAGTCTTACAAGTGTTATTTGGGATAGTGAATTACATCAGAATACGTAGTTGTTCATTTTAAAATGAAGTTACGTATCTTGAAAAACGATTTTTATATTATATATTATATATATTATATATAGGCGAATTTAGTTGTGTGAGTGGGATTTCCCCGTAACAATTAAGCATTCCTCCTGGTCAGTGTTTTACATCCCTGCTGCGCATAAATTTCCTCCGTTGAATCTTATATTTGACATAAAGTTTGAAAATTAGAACAGCACCTATTTGTCTGTCCAAACTTGATTTTTTAAGCTAGAGCTGTTTATGAAACAGAAGAAAGTTTCACTTCTCTCGCAGACCTTCTTTTTTAAGAATGCAAAACAAAGCACTTCCTTTTAATTTAGAAAGACGAAGCACACATCACCTTAGTGATAACATACAGGAAAATTCACATGCATAACATTATTTTTCATATTCTTGATATAAGATTTACAGTGCTGCTACGATTTCAGAGCACCACAAGTTCTGCAGCTGATATCATTAGCATCCTCTCCACCTTCGGTAGCATTAAAATTCTTTCATTCTTGTGTTTTAAAATAGTTATCTATTCACCTGATAAAAGCATCCTTTTTGCCAGAGGCCCTATAAGACAAACTGGGGGGACTCGGAGGGAAGTATCGCCAATTCTTTACATTCTTTGAGAAAGAAGAAAAGAATCTGTGTGCACCACGATGGCGTGCACCCAGATGAGTAATATGATCTAGTTTCATCTAGAAGTAAACAAATGTTTAAACTCAGGACAATTTGAGGAGGAATCACGAATCAATGTCTTCAGTTATTGAACATTACGTCTCACGACACGACACAGTCATCAACTGTCATATTTTAAAGATAAATTTAACTTTAAAGGGGCAAAATTTAATGTGGAAAATACTAGTTTTGAATTTGATTTGACTTAAGTAGCTAAACTTCGGGTTTATAGTTAGATCTATTTTCTAATGAACTGTAGCTCATTGATTCACTGTAGTTAGAGTTGTATACAGTAGTCAGGCGATTTAAGCTGGAATACTATGAAGTATGAACTATGAAACACGCGAGAGAGAAAATGTTTTTCTTCGAAATATAAGTCGTATCCTGACGGGCGTAAGCCATAGTGCTGTTAAAGCCCATAAACTCATTTTATCTATTTTATCTATCGAAATATAACTAAAAGAAAATTTAACATTTCCATAATAAATAAAGTTACCTGTACTTCACAAAGTGTTGATCAAAACACGTGTCTGGATCAATAAAATAATCAGACAAACTTTGGTTATTGTGAAGTGACGGGTTGTATGAATTTACTTATTTCATTATTCAATTTACATAATGGCTTGAACAGGCATATATGGTTAACCCCGTTAAAAGTCGGCGGAAAGATGTAAGCACTCTTCTGGGAAAATGAGAAAAGAAACCACGACCTTAAATTAGGTACCATCCCGGATTTGTCTGTGTGACTAAAGGAAGAGCCCTAGAGAAATCACACTCAAGATGGGCTCTCTTGCCTTTTCAAACTTGAGTCACCGACTGACGTGACTTCAATTTTTTGGTACAAATGTTCGGAGGGATCCATGCCTCACACTAGGCGACTTGGTTGCGCGACTGAGTCACAGTTCATTTTTGTTTTTCTGAGCCAGTTTGATAAAAGCCTTTCCAACGACACCCCAGCATCTCTCTGCCCTTGTAGTTCCTGTGATTTCATTGCTGTACATGGATGGACAGAATGAGCGGGATTATAAGATCCCTTTTAGCAATAGCTTCGCTATCAAGAGAACCAAAACTTAAATAATATTGTCACCGATGAGTTAGTCCTGATTAAGATACGGATATGTTAATTCAAAATTATTAAAATGATAATTTTTCTATGCATGCATGTCATTAATTTGTTAGTTTACATATTGATTAATACTTTTCATTTAGATACTTTTATTGTTTGTGTGTATATTAAATTTGCTTGATATATTTTAATTGTAATTTTGGATGGGAAAATCGTTGGGGTTCTTGAAAGCATTTGTTGTTTAGTTAGTCTTCATAAGGGTCACAGGGAACGAACTGGAAGATCAAGGGAGCTGGTGGAATTTTACCGGTCACGGGAGGACGTTCACCTCTGACGTAGGTCCGCCCCTCTTCGTAACAACGGCTGGTTATTGTGTGTGTGTGTACAGAAGCGGCTGGGTATATAAGAGAGACGAGCCGCCAGATGATGGAATATTCTGGATCCCACGTTCGGAAGAACATACCGAAAACTGTTCTCTGTCGGTGACGGACAGCCGGGAGTAGCGTCAAAGATGTAGCATTTTGAAGTAATAGTTGGGTATCCGAGTCGGTAGGATTGCCTTGTATATGTTGAAGTTAAGCTCAGACTATTTGATTAACTAAAGAAAATGCGGCTTGTAAAACTAAGAGAATATGAGAATAATTAGCATGAACCTTAATTTCTGTTGGTAGCTTTCTGTTGCTTAGCTCGAAAGGGTTGAGATGTGAATCTACCTTCACAGACTTCCAAGTGCTAGGAATGGGGCTCACCCATGGGGACCCGGATAGCACTATGGCAAAGAAACATGGCATTTGATAAGGGCATTACTGATAAGAATTTGGCCTGTCAACCTTCTGGTGAGCAAGTACCAGGGGAAGGGACGGCAATTAAAATTTCGCGGCTTATATGTTTCTCACGTCGACGGTTTCTTGGACATGCCTCCGTATTTTGAAGTTTCGTGTCTAGGTCCCCGGCAAAAGGGGGGGAGGAAGGCATGTAAAGGAATTCCTGGCCGAGGCTAAAGTAATTGCTGGCAGGAAGGTAAGCGTGGCTTACGCAAAATTATAGGTAGGATATCACTTGCATTCGCGTCACAAATATGATGCTAAGTCGTGAGGGAGCTGGTAACAGCAGATTTTGAATTGTTAACCTGAACCATGAGTGCCTGTTCAGAGAGTAGTGTCCTACTTAACAGAAGTCTCGTTATTAATAAGAAGCCAAAATGCCGAAGGTTCATTGCTCAGAGTGTTACGAAAAGAAAGAGAGCCAGTCTTTTAATTTGTTGGGAAATGCCATTGTAACGAAAGTTTTAAGTAAACATATCGAGTTTGTCGTAAAATAAGTATGAATCGTTGCCAAGAGAAATCTGGACCGGATTAGACAAAAATAATTTCTACTATGATAAAATTTTTAGACTCCTGGAAGCACTGTGACCCGCAGTTCATATAGAATAGGCCGGTTGTCTAACCATGTAAATATTTTTCATATCTTGTAAATAAAGTTGTGCATTATTAAGAGTTAGTAGATGTCAGTATCGCCAATGGATAATTACCTGGTACCCTACAGGCAAGAGATGCGCTCTATCTAGAGGTTCTTTCCATGCCTGACTGTTTAAATCGTTAAGTAAAATCACTGGACCGTTATTATTTTCAAATCGGATTACATGATGCAGTGTGTTTTTAAACGTAATTTGACTGCACGAAAATAAAATAAGAAATCTGATTGAAAGCGTGCGAACAGCCCGACAACAATATATTTACTTTACTTTTTTCTCTCCTGGAGTAACACTTAGGGACCGTCATTTCAATCACGGAGTGCAAACTTAGTGTTAAAACTTACAACACCCACACGGCCTCGTAGCTTAGTGGTATAACGTTGGCGTAGCATTCGAGAGGTCATGGGTTCAATCCCAGCAGCCTACCATCCTGACTGAAGTTTTCCAGAGTTTTTCCTCACTTACACCAAGCAAATGTCAGGATAGAACCTTTAACTTAGTCCCTGGCCGACCTTCCCGAATCCTTTTCCCTCCCCTATCTCACCTTAGCTTTAGATTCCTAAAGCCATAAATAAAATTCAATTCAACCCGCACAGCCTCGGATGACTGGCCCTCCACCTTCATCATTAAGGACACTCCTCGCGCTCGCCGCCACTTTTTCCATTTTTCAAACTCTAAGAGCACTATCAAAATTTTTAGAACATAGCGCACTAGTATTTACAAATTACTACGAAATACAATGGACAACAATCTCGAGAACTTGTCGATTGATGACAATGATGAGTACTCAAACTTCATTTAAATAATGACGTCATTTGAAAACGTAACACTCATGAATGGACTAGATCTCGAGATCGACTGGGTATTCAATCTAATAACTCTACCAGCTTGTTCAGTGACCATAATCACTAAACCCCGACATCCCTCTTTTTCTGTTTTAAACTTCAACCTCGACATCGCCAACGGACTTCAACCTCGACCTCGCGATCTCACCTCGACCTCGCTCGACACCTCTGCTTCCGGATTAAAATTTTTATAGTATAGTTATAAACTTAAATATATCCGGAATGGCTTAATCTATTAAATCCAAATTTCGTTTGAAAAGTACTAATATAAAGACAATGTTACAGTGTAAACAAAAATAATATATCTTTAACCATTTCGGAGATAAAAATTAATTTTCTTATGTAAACGTTCAATTTTAGTTATACAAAATGCACCTTTTCTAGGGAACTTTGTGTTGTTTAACCATCATTCCGCACCAGTTACAAAACGATACTTCGCTCAAATAATCTTCATGTAATGTAGAAGAATATATTAAAAAATCATTTTGTAACTGATGGCGCCTGATGGTTAAAATAAACATGTTACACTCTAAAGATGGGTACTTCCGGATTCTACTTTTCATAGTATTATTCAAAGTAAATTCAGATATCACTGGACTAGGCTAAGATATGAAATCCAAATTTCGTTTGAAAGGTACTAATATAACGATGATGTTGCAGTGTAAACCGAAATACTACATCTGGAACCGCTGTGGAGATAAAAATATATTTTCTTATGTAAATATTAAATTTTACTTATAAAAAATGCGCCTTTCCCAGGAAACTTTGTGTTGCTTAACCAGCAGCCCCCACTAGTTAGAAAACGATACTTTGCTCAAATAATCTTCATTCCATGTAGAAGAACGTATTTAAATATCATTTTGTAACTGATGGCGGCTGATGGTTAGAAGAAACCTTTAATACTCTAATGATTGGTACCTCACGTGGAAGTATATGTTTGAAATTCAGCTAAATAAACCATCATATATCTGAAAGTTCTTATGATATCCAAACCACATTTTGTATTTTCCTTCTGTACCACCGTCATTATTGACACTTTCTTGTAAATCATCAGTTTTCTCAACAAGTAACTCCATTTTTCCTTGCGATATATTCATCTGTAGACGTGTCTCTTACAAGCCAGACCGATAGATGGTGCAATTGGAACTCGATACGGACGTACTCTATATTACCAACTTAAGTATTGGGTATTACATGATCCGGAGCCTTCCACTGCTTAACTCAGCTATTCGCAGATTCCACCACCACCCACTGTATTAGTGTTACTATCGTTGATTTATTTGCCTACAAGGTCGTGTGCTGTTTTTGTCCTTTCTTCAGGAACTCGGGCATTTCAGATTAGAAACCAAGTCTGATAAAAGATAGAGTGAATCCTGGAAGCCTTTATCGACGATGAAAGGGTTTTCCTCTTGAAGACATGCTCGTATTTCTTCGATGTTGGTTTTATGCATATGTTCTGATATTTTAGCGTCCATTCTCCTGGAGCCAGCGGGATATGCAGTAAATATTTTATATTTGAAACACGGCTGATGTTATCAACTAGAAACTTTTATTGTGATATGTCCATAATATCCATATTTGTCACACGAAACGTGGTTAGGGTGTCATAAGAACTTTCAGACATACGATGGTTTATTTAGCTGAATTTCAAACATATACTTCCATGTGAGGTACTCAACGTTAGAGTATAAAATGCTTCTTCTAGCAATCAGTCCCCATCAGTTACAAAATGTTTCTTTTCTACATGACATGGAGATTCTTTGAGCGAAATATCGTTTTGTAACTAGTAGGGGCAGCAATGGTTAAGTAATAAAAGCTAAGCAAATACCAACCACTACAGTAACTCGAAACGTAACGCCACACGCGGGTTCAGAAACAAAAAGCGAGAATATATGACGCAGAAGATTCAGGACAAAGAGGAAAACGGCAAGATAAATAACATAGGAGATCTATACAAAGGGGTAAACTCGTTAAGAAAAGTTTACCAGCCGAGGTTAGAGATGATTAGAAATGAATGCGGAATTCTATAAAATTCTCGATGTGTGGAAAAGTCATTTCGAGAAACTTCTTAATGTACACAACGGAGAACAAACAGAGGAATTTGAAATCTATACCGCAGAACCATGTATACCAGAACCTAGCGAGATCGAGGTCAAAATGTCAATAAAAAAGTATTTGAAAATTCAAATCACCGGGGATACACAATATTCCAGCCGAATTCATTGAAGCGGGAGGAACGGCACTAATCAAGGAAATGCATAAATTGATAAGTGCTATGTGGAGAAAGGAGGAGCTTCCAAAGGAATGGAAAACCTCAATAATAGTTCCTGTTTATAAAAAAGGTTATATATTGGACTATAATTACCGCGGAATCTCGTTACTCCCAACATATTACAAAGTATTGAGTAATATACTACTAACTCGCCTAAGTGTATAGGTAGATGAAATAAGTAGAGGTCACCAATGTGGATTTAGAAGAAATAGATCCACGTTGGACCAGATTTTCGCCATGAGAGAAATCTTGAAGAAGAAATGAGAATACAATGAGATTGTTCACCAGCTATTCATTGATTTTAAGCAGTCTTATGATTCTTTGAAAAGGGAAAAGATATATAGTATCCTGGTACAATTTGGAATTCCGAAGAAACTTGTTCAACTTGTGAAGATATCTCAGCGACCCCATAAGCAGAGTACGGGTAGAAAATAATATGTCAGATAGTTTAAAGATTCGCAACGGATTGAAACAAGTTGATGCCTTGTCACCACTACTGTTTAACTTTGCTTTAGACTATGCGATTTAAAAATAAAGGAGAACAAAAAGAGACTGACATTGAATTGCTTGAATTGCTATGTTTACCTGGAGACCTATCTTGCTTGCGATGAGATAGGTCTCCAGGTAAACATCGAGAAAACAAAATACATGATAACGAGCCGAAACAGAGGGAATCACGGAAATAGATACACAACAATTAAGAATGAGAACATAGAGAAAGTAAACAATTTTAAGTACTTGGGAGCATGGGTAACAAGCAAAAACGAGGTCACGGAAGAAATAAAAAGTTGTTTAGTATCGGGCAACGCATGTTTCTATTCAGTCCAGAATCTCCTAGCCTTGCGATTAATATCAAGGAAGTTGAAATTGAAAATATACAGAACGGTTATTCTCCCGGTAATACTTTTTACGGTTGCGAAAGTTTATGTACGACACTAGCAGACGAACATAAATTGCGAGTATTTGAAAATAAGGTATTGAGAAAGATATAGGGCTGAAACGGGACGAGATGACTGGCGAATGGTGGAGACTGCATAATGAAGAACTTCACGGACTTCACGACTCACCCGATGTGGTAAGAATAATGACATCACGACGACTAAAATGGGCAGGCCGTGTAGCTAGAATGGGAGAAAAACGAAGATTATATACCATCTTGGATGGAAAACCGGAGGGAAAGATACCGTTGGGAAGATAGAGACGACGTTGAAAGAACAATATTAGAATTGATCTTCGAGAAGTAGGTGTTTATGATGAAAACTGACTTGATCTTGCCCTGGATTGATCCCGATGGCGAACGTTTGTTACTACGGTGATGAACTTGCGAGTTCTGTAAGTCATAGAGTAAGTTTTTCGATTTTAAATCTTTTCGTAAAGTCGAATTAATAAGTATGTATAAAGGAGAAATGGCTGAAAATGATATGCCACTATGGAATACAATTGCCTAGAATTAACAGAAAACGCTAATCAGTTTCTAAGTTAGTTGAATAGCAAACGTGGGTAAACAGTGGTGCTATCGTACAGCAAAATTAACACAAATTCTTTGAAATATATCTATATAAAGAATTGTATTGTAATTAGTTAAATACTAAATAATAGGACAGTGCCGGATCTAGAAATGTTTCTTTGGGTGCAAAGGAAATTTTGACGCCCTTCCATCGTCCTTTTAGTTAAACAATACGACCGGCCAACGCGAGGACCACAACATTGCCTCGCATCATGTAGTGTATTTTGTTATCTTATCTGGATCTTGTCGTGGCATCACTAATACGGCTGTAACTCTAGTACGGCAGTAGACCTGCCTGTCTGACTTGAATCTTGGTTTTGAATTTTAGAAGTGAAGATATCTTATATGAAATAACATAAAAAAAATATCGTAGTGCATCGGTATTGGAATGCTGAAAACGTTTAGGTCAATTTCAATTTAATGTGCGATTTTACTTTCTTTTTTAGGAGTTTTTATTTTTTTATTTTTAGGTGTTTGCCGCCCATTAACGTGACCACTGTAATAGGAAAATCCTGAAGAAAACAATAAATATACCAAACGTCCTAGAGTTATACGGAAAATGAGTTATGCTAATTTGAATAAAAAAAATATAGTTTGTAGTCTGCTTCATTAATGAATTGCAGGAGTTGTGATAGTTGTGATTAGCTATTAGCTAATGAATCATCCATTAGCTAATGATAGTAGTGAGTTCAGGGCTGTATCAGAAAAGTTTTATTGCAAAGTATGACGCAGTTAAGAAAATATGTATCAGAGTCTAAATGAAATTCTTATCTTCAGCTATCATAAATGATGCAACACAAATGCTGTTTACCAAGAAAGGAATTTGCCACAAACGCCGAGAAGTATTCGCTTATCCAGTTTCTCAAATGTAATTTTCAAGAGTAAAGTAATTTTTATTATGAAGTGTGTAGACTCCACCTAACAAACGCATCTTCTTAATTTTTATTTATGCAACTTTAATATGTAAATGACGTCATGGTTAGTCAATCGTGTCGTAAATATTCTTTAACAACGTGATTGCAATTTATTATGCTTAGGTGTCGAGTTGCAAAGTATTCGAACAACTTCCTTTGTCATGAATCAACATTCCAGAAACACAAAAGTGATATCACGATCATTCCACTTCGATATATTTAAACATATATCACCAGGGATTTATGATATATCACTGCTACTTCTGAAATGAAGCGAAAAATAGTACACAATACTTCAGGAATGCAGTTCGTCGTCGGTCGGATATTCTGAGGCACTCGTGAAGATTTCCTAAATTTCACCCACAAATGAAAAACATTAAATTACATGGCAAATACGTAAACATGGGACTTACATAAACATCCCTTCAGGAAAGTTATAACCTTCACAATGTTAATACAGAATTAAGTAGAGATCAGAATACAATCACGGAACATTTTAACTAATATTTAAGCTATACTGCCAAGGATACAGCGAGTACTTTACCGAAACCCAACTAATTTGGACTACATTAATCACACAAATATAATTACTA
Source organism: Lepisma saccharinum (assembly GCA_022664845.1). NCBI lineage: Eukaryota > Metazoa > Arthropoda > Insecta > Zygentoma > Lepismatidae > Lepisma > Lepisma saccharinum. Next base: position 34,005 of record JAGDQP010011402.1, read on the forward strand.
TTAGTTACTAAAAACTGTTAACATAGATTAATATAAATATTCTGTTACAACTTATGACATACCTTAATGTATGTAGCTGTTATTTTGGTTTTCTCACTTTAAATATGAGGCTCCTCTTGTGCGACTGCGTTACGTAATTAAAATCTGATTTCGTCCTGCCAAAAGAAGACAGGGTAAATTAGCTGCATAAGTCCAACTACTTGTGGAACATTGTTTTATAATGTTATAGTTAAAAGCAATTCCATATCTATGTACTTATGTTTTAGGGCTTTTCATGAACAATATACATGGTATTGCAAAATAAGACTGACAAATGTACCTCACGAGTTTCTTGATATTCTGCGATTTTTTACATAAGATAAAATAGACCATTGAGGGTGCACAAATGCTTCGTTTTGGCGCTATGGGCTGACGAAGTCACGAGGAAATGAACTTTAGAATTTTACATTTCCAATACTAATAACAGTAGAACTGCTGTGTGAAGGTACCATCAAAGAAATTAAAACTGCTCTATTCTAAAATGGATACTCCAAAATTGTGCAATGGATTCGCAACGGATTCTACAAAGGAAATAAGGCATTCCCAGGTATTCTTTGGAGTGAATGTGGGTGGAAATGAACACGAGTAAAACGACTTTCCGTATGAGTACACATGAGAAACGTAATCACTACGTTTCTCGTTTCAGAATCCAGTAAAAAATCGTTCCAGAAAGGAAATCTTTTTCACGCAAAAGCAAACGAATTATTGTTACTTGCTGCAACGTAACAATTATGCATGCATATTTGGACTCACCTTTACTTCCCCAAGTTCCTTTAGGGAAACCAATGCGCACCCATTACACACGTTTGCAATATGTACTTTTGGATAGAGCAGGTTTCAAGTCTTTAAGAGTTCCTTGAGCCCGCAGTTCTACTGTTCATGGTATTGGAAATATCACGCTGTAGTAGTTATTTTCCCTAGGTTTCGACAGCCTATAGCGCCTAAACAAAGCACCTGTGCACCCGCAATGGTCTGTAATAATTTTTCGCATTTTCATCTCAGGAACCACTAAGAATTACGTGTCTGTTTGATGTTCTGAATATAAATATTATATGGTTAAATTCATATAAACTGAAAACACCATTCATGTCCCACGGCTTTGTGGAACTAGTTCTAGAGCAGAAGATACTATAGTGGAGTGATCTTCTAGCAATATATTAGAAACAAATTTTGGCACTATGTAATTAACAGTGATTTGGATAATAGTGAAAGATGTATATCTCATGTCAAGTACAGCGTATTTCTATAACTACGCCACTTCTTTGTAATTTGCGTTTTTATGGTCGCTGTGATGTAAAAGGTGCATACTAAATTAAATATGCAGCGTGAAACGCGGAGGCAATTGAGGCGTACCCACAGGGGAACATTACGATATGTTTAACGGTATGTCAAACATAATCCTCCAGTAACAAGTAATCCAATGAACGCTAACGATGTTACTTAAATTGAGACCGACAGGATTACCCAATCTATCCAATGTGGATGAAATTTTAAAATTCGTCCCACATGATAAGATGTACCATATCCTTACTAATGTACACAACATATAAAAGATTGTAATCTTCATGGTTGATATTTATTTCATTGGATAAAATATATCTTAATCATATATATATCACAAACGCCCTTTCAAGGCAGTGGAACATGCAACTTATTGATCATAGCAACCGATATACATTTAATCACATATTACATAAGATCCAACCATAGTTCCAATTTTTGCTCATCATAAAATGGAGTACACATTGCATCTCAAATTCAACGTATTATTCAATATATATCCCAACATAATTATGCATATCCTTGTGCATGATTTCCGTTCAGCAGTTGTTTCAGAAACCATTTTCGCAGATCGCATAATAATTCAAAGTGATCTTTACAAAATACAAAAAGACTGAAATTAAACTTTTTATAAAAATGTGTTACTAAATTCGCTTTCCCAAAGTTTTTAAATGTTATGGCATTATAACAACAACGTGTTGGAAATTGTGTTACGAGAAAAATGGATGTAGAAGAGTCTGCCTCGGCAAGGTGGAACCTGAGTAAAATGTCCCTTTTAATTATTTACCAAAATTACTAATGTTGGGGTTGTATATCTGAAATGAGACAACTCCAGGCAATAAGAAATTTTAGACTGAGTAGTCCTATTGGCAGTTTATAAAATCTGTTTCATTTTGAGGTTTACAATGATGTGCATGTTTCATACTTACATAAATTGATAAAAAATGAAAACGCATAAAGTAAATACAAAAAAGCCATGAAATAGTGTCTTTCAAGATCAGTTCAAAAGAAATTTATACATGCATGGCTAACTACGAGATAACTATGATGTTAGGTCTACTAACACATTTAGCATTTAAATATTATTAACTTATTCAGTTTACGCCGGCGACCCAGGACATGATGGAATTCAAGATGGCGTCTTAATCGTATCTATTACATTTTATTTCGAGAACCGATCGCTTTACAGGAAAGTTTATTTGACAACAACGTTCAGCTCAAAACCTTAAAGAAAATTTCTTGCTATAATCCTTTTGAAAAGGCTAATTGTTTTTGGGAAAAATTAATCAGCCACCTACAAAGCGGATGGAAACAGCACGTTTCAGCAAGTTTGTATACTTTTTCACGGATTGATTAAATATGAGGTCAAAAAGGTAATACTCTTATCATGTTTCGAGCAGGCACAGCATTGTCGGAACTTTCAGATTCATTATCAAAACTCTCCTCAAGTGTTCTAGTAGCTTCAGGTTCCTTACTTCATGTTAGTTTAGCCTTGATTACCCTAAACTATCTCTGTTCCTAAAAATAAATCAAGGTTCCTAATCAGAGCTGTTTGACTAGTGCTTCAATAGTTGATGATCGCCGTTAATGATATATTTCACGATCGTGTCCTATCACTTTCCGGACATCACGATATTCTTTAAAACAATGGACTATTTTCACACGTTACGACACGACACTTTTCACACCACAGATTTTATGAGAGGTCGAACTACAATGCATATCGTGTACACCAAATGTAATGTAATCCCTCCTCCCAATTGGTGTAGTTTCACATCGTACGTCAGATGTCATACATTAATACTACACAGGTTCATTGAGATCGTCAAGTATAATAGTTACTGTATTTTTGCTGAGAGTGGCGGAAGGAACTTATGATGTACCAAATATGATTGAGCTAGTGGAAAACCTGTCTTCTCTATTGCATAAAAGGTGTGAAGACTATAAACAAATAGTGATGAGGGAAAAAGCACAGAAACAGATATTTCAGTATTTTTGATGATGATTTCGCTGAAGTGAAGTAAGAAAAACTATGTGTGCCAACGCTAGTGATGACATTTAATAAATGAAGGGAGCGAATAGGTAAAATGCTATTTCGCACATAAAAGTTCACAGAAGTGTCCGTTGTTAAATTGGGGACCGTACTTGGCGAAGCCTTTCGCTATTGAATGTGCCCAACTAGGCAAATCTAAATATGATACGATGCATTATCATATTGTATCATATGCACAGATTTAATTAATTGTATAGTTCAGCCAAGTACCCGGCGCTACCTCCCATCTCCTTAGCTGAGAGATGTCACCGCTTAAACTAATGACGGGATTTGATCCATGGTTAGCAGAGTCGCTAGCACTTGCGTTCAGTGGGCATACTTAAGGGTTTAAATCCAATGGAGAACCTGCATTTGAATGCAGTAGTTCCGAACCTACTACAAGTCAAACTGTAGATCTCGTCCTTAAATTCAGATGCTCGTTTAGAACGTCATAATAATTCACTAGTGATGTCCTTGGGCCAAGAATGGATTTTGAAAGGATACATTGCTATGAACAACTAAAATCGAAATGTCTTTTTACATTATTTTCTTTAGTTCATAATGGTTCGTCGTGTCCCCAAATCTTGCACTATAAATTAAGTAATTTCCCGACGTCGTACAATGATGAAAATTTGCACAGCAACGCAAGTACCGGTGACAATACAATATTCCATTGTTACTTTCACATATGTCTATATATTTCTATATTTTAAAAGCATATTTTAATATATTTTAATATGGACTTCTTTTTCCTAAAATAAATAGTAGTCTGCAACGAAGTTGCGTTTGTCTGGTTGTAGAACACTTTAGGATTTGGGTCACGAAATATTAGCTTGAGAAAAATTATCCGAACAACAAAATAACTCGAAAGAAATTATAAAAAACTTTTTAAAGACAAGCTTTTCATAAACATTTCGTACTAAATAGTGAAAAAATAATTTTGTTTACGCATGACATAAAGAAAAAGCATGGGGCACGCCAATTCAAGAATTTATAAGGTGACTGTTTATATTGACAGTGCCCCCGCCCCCACGCCTTTCATTTTAGTTATCAATAAACTATTTTTCGCACTTTTTAGTACGAATTGTTTAAGAAATGTATGTCTTTAAATTTTTTCTAAATATTTTTTACACTTGTTTTTTTTTTTAAATCTATAGGTGTCACCATTTGCATAGGACTTTGCTTGCCTATCGTCATTTTTCTCTTGAGCAAATAATCGAAATCAGACACAAATATTGAAATATATCCTTCAGCGCATTCTTCTTTATGTCTTTATCTTCATAGTCGTCATATATTTCGTTCTACAGAGCAGGATTGATTTCCAGTAGTTCAATCAACAAATGTACATCGTAATTGCTGAAAGAAAGTCACATCTACACACGCCCACTTCACTGATCCTGGGTACATGTACGACATTTGGCTTCAGTATGAAATGCACTATTTGGGGCATTACATGGTTTAAGTGTCCAGAATTGCATGTCGTTACGACATTTCACGAAGTTTTCCGTACGAAAAGTGTTGAATCGTATCCTGTCATATCGTAACTTGTGAAACTGATGTTCGAAACCTTTGGTTTACTGTACAAAGTAGCACCGACGTAGAAGCTTGCAACCAGATAGGTCTACAGGTAAAATAGGGAGACCAAAACACATGATAAGCCGAAAAGAAAGATGCATAGCAATTAAGAATAAAACACAGAGAAAGTTAACATATTTAAATACTTGGGAGCGTGTGTAACAAGCAAAAGTGAGGTATGGAAGAAATCAAAGCTCGTTTAATATCGAGCAACGCATATTTCTATTTAGCCCAGAAACTCCTAACCTCGCGATTAATATAAAGAAAGTCGAATTACAAAATATACAGAACGGTTATTCTACCGGCAATACATTGCGGTGGCGAAAGTTGGAGTAAGATACTAGCAGATGAACATATATTACGAGTGTGAAAATAAGGTCTTAAGAAAGACACAAGGGCCGACATTGGAAGAAAAGACTGGGGAATGGAGGAGACGGCATAATGAAGAACTTCACGAACTTTACGACTCACCAGATTTTGTAAGAATAATGAATCGCGACGTTGGGCTGTCAAAAATATAAGGTGTCCGGGAAGCGTTTATGAGTTGAAAGTTGACAAAAACGGTATATATACACAAGCCTCAAAGCGGCTTTCTTTCCGAGTTATGAGCGTGGAAAATTGCGCGGCACGGAACTTTGAGGCGCCAAAACACAAAGACTAATGGCCGTAACGCAGGCGGTGTGGAATTTCACACACGAAGTCATAGGGGTTGTATCCAAAAATATCAAAATCAAAACTCCAGACAATTGTGAAAGGGATTTCCCTAAGGAAGTGAGGGATTCCCGGTTATGTTTCATGGGTCAAATGAGCGAGAAATGAAGGAGTACGTAATATTAAATTATAATTCGTCTGCTCTATACCAATAGTGCAAACAGAATCAAAGAAATAGAGAAATGTGATTTTGCTGTGAGTGGTTGCATAATCACCAGTAAACAAGTTTCAAGCATTCCAGAAACATTAGTGTGTTATTTAAGGTTAGATTAATTCGCTATGAATTTATGCAACATTTCACTCTCCATTCGAATTATCGCATAGTACATGATATCATCAGCAGCATCACAAATGTTCTGTCATTAGTGGCAGAATCATGTTTCGTGAGCAAAGAAGTTTCCAGTTGTTGCGATCGCCCATATGAACCACCTGAACCACTCTTTGTCTTTCAGAAGCACAATATAAAACTCAGCAATTTCTTCTCTCTCTTCTCTCTGATCCTGCTTCTCCTCTCTCATTTAAAATACTCCAAAATGTAGAGTAAAAAAAACAAATAGGACGTATCCCCCAAAATACGTACGAATTAGGAAAAACTATGATGAAGTGTTCATGTTCCAGATATCCAAGGCTTTCAGAAATTGTTTCCTGGTGCCGCAATACACCACTAAATCTGTTTCACTGCTTATAAGGGACTGCTGCGCTCACACCTGGTACGGTTCGATGCCGGCTTGTGCCATGTGGGTCTTGTTGTGGACAAATGCCATGTTCGTGAGTTCCCTCGGGATTGTCTCGTTTCCTTCTACTTTCTTCATTCCATCAGTGAACCTATCTTCATCCATCTGGCCTGAGTCAAAGTTGCCTAAAGACCTTAAAATAAATACAAATTCAATGCTTATAAATCAACACTAACACCCGATTGCAAAGATGTAGACGTAGGTTAGACCATGGTTTTAAGCCAAACTGGTGCATTCCAAATTGATGTTTATGCCTAAGCTATCTTACACTACGTCTAAACTACGTCTAAACTTCGTCTTTGCAATCGGTCCTAAGTGTTCAAAATGTTGGTTTACATCATATATTGGCTTTCCAATCAACACCAGAATGATCGTGCTTATAGCATAGTACAGAACTGTAACGGGTCAAGGTTTGGACTGAGTCTATACTTGGTACCCGCCTGACCTCGATGACCCGACTTCGGTCTCGTCACCAGGAGCACAAAGTATAGCATTTAATTATGTCCTTGTGTTTGAACAATTTCTTTCAGGGGTGATCAAGATCTCCCAGAGCACGAGAAATGCGAAACTGGAGTTAATTAAGTTCTGAGACCGGGTCAAATTATGGACCGGACCATGTATTTCCGGGTCACCAAAACACCTGGTTTCAGCTCTACCATGCTACTTTTCCTCTATATATTAGTATCCATTTTATCAGAATTTAAAAATTCGTAATCCGATATCGTTCAGTTTATTAGTACTGTTCAGTATATCAGTATTGTTTCGGTATATTGATAGTTCGGTATTTCAATATTTTCGGTATTTCGCTATTTTCGATTTCGAATTTTTCGGTATTATTGGTATTTCGGCAAACTATATGGATAATTATCAGAATCCAAAACATACCGAAAGTAGATATAAAAATCTCAATGCCGAACAACCCTAGTTAGAAGGTCGTTTGGTAATGACCAGGTACACACAGGATAACTAACGTAAAAGACGCAGAGAAAAACAAATAATCGATCTTTTCTGTCTCCTCTAACCCCACCCTCCCCATCACCAATGTATTCATTCATACTTGCTCCTACGACGTATTGTTTTCCCTATGACGTGGTTATTCGATCCCTACCTAACACAAATTGCCTTGTTAAAAGGAAACAACCAAAACATGTCCTCCTGCTTTCTCTTTTAAGCATGTAGGGATGCAAAAAATCAAAGATGAAACTCCTTTACGAGATAAATTTGCTTTGAGAAATGAAACAGGTAGTTTAGAAAAATAAAGGATATTAAAAATGTTTCGATTTACTAACTTTGGACAAGAAAATATAACAATCAATTACACGACACACTCTATAAAATGTATTTTTCGAGTTACAGATACATCGAATTTATTGGCTTTATTTATGGCCTTTTGTCATTTTCGACTCAGGCCGGGATGAAGTAGGCAGAGGATGAGAAAGGCCAGAGCCTCTCATTATTTACTATCCCGGCATGTCAGTTTCAGATGCACCACATTAACGAATATGATTTTATTTATGGCCTTTAGGTTTCTAAAGCTCAGGCCGGAGAACGGAAAGGAAAGGATTCGGAAAGGTGTCGGCTAGGGTCTACGTAGAAATGCCAACCGGTATTTGTCAGGTGTAACAGAGAAAAGTCCTCGAGAAACCTGTCAAGTGGGCCGCTGGGAACGAACCCCAGACAATCCAAATGCTACGCCAAAACTCTATAAGTAAGTTACAGCTCCTCGATATCATAATCAAGAAGTCTGAATATTGGGTCTTTGAAACTGGGACGGAAATCGCTCTATTCATTAAACAAGATATCTGAAACCCCGAAGATCCGTATTTTAGATCTTCGGATCCGGGTATTAGGAATCCGGATCCGTTTTTCGGATATTCCGATATCTCGATCCGGATCTCAGATATCCGGATCCTCTGAGGTCCAGATCTTTTTGGATCCGGATTTTGCCATCCCTAGTTACCACCCATAAAGGTACTTCATATTATCGTTTTCCTGCAGTCAGATTTGGTTTGTTATTCCCTGTTGCTATATATTTTGTAGTTTTGGTTTTTCGATATCTTTCGGTATCATTCGATTATGTGCACAAGTACTAATAATTATTCACGTAAACTTCTACGTTAGTCTATTTACCTGTCTTCAACTTTGAATAATCGGCTAAAATAAGATAGGCGGGAAAGTCTACTGGGAATCAGCTTTATAGCATATGTTTTACAACAGCCCAGAACAATAAATTAAACATATTTAATAAATAAAATATGAACTGAAATGAATAATTATAAGTGTTAGAATATTGCCAATTCTAGCAACGTTAATAGTGACAGTGACAAAATAAAGTACTATTGTTTTACACAACACATTCTTGAACTTATTGATTGATCGCAGGCGCCATTTTTGTTTCCTTTCTGTGTTATTTGCACATATTATAAGCACCGAAACAATAAGGTTATTTCTCTGATAGAATTTACTTTAAGTATGTTAAAACGAAGGAACAAAATCGGATATGAAATTGGTTGAAAACATTTTATTTATTTTTGCTTTAACAACGTGAACCATCAGCAGCTATTAAACGCGTGCTTTCATTTCCATTATTATCTTTCATCCCTCGTGACTTCGAAACAAATACAAGCGATTTCCATCATGACACTGATTTCTAACATTACATCTAAGGATACTAAAAGTTTGAAATATGCATATAAATGTCATATGCTCACCTCAACTCCGAGTGTTTGAATCTGTTTTCAGTTTTTCTTGATCAGCCTGAATACTTGTCTGTGTTTACTTCCACAAAAAAAAAACGAACGCTAATCAACGAAGGTTCGCAATGAATCTTGGGTACAAAAGGAACTTACGTGACGTTGTTATAACAACATTCTTATACATATCGTGCTTGCGTCATGTGTAGTTGCTTTGTTTGTGTGTGTGCTGTACGCAGCCTTTGCGTTTGCACTGGAGTCGAACCATTGGCGACAGATCGTAATTTTCTTCTGTTAGTAAATATTTTGTCTATTTGTTTACTATTTTGATTATTTTTTCTCTTCATAAATGAACAGCTCAGAATATAGCGACAAAGTACCGAATTCTGAGAAACCCAGCATAGAAAACAATTCTTTTTCCCTTCTCATTAAAAGTATAGTTTCAACATTTTCATTTTTGCAATGGAGAAAGTGGCTAATAGAATAATTGGGCACGAACTTCATTTGGGTCAGTATTGTGTATTCTTGGAATTTAGTTTGTTTTACAAAGTTAATGCAAGTAAGCACTACGATTGAGTAGAACCATTACGATTCTCACCCTCTCTCTACCGTCTCCAATACAAAAAGACTATTTATTTCATATATATGAACATCTACTTGTGATGTTTCCTAGGTTCTAAATATTCTCGAATACGTGTTATTCAACATACTTGTTTTGAGCCTGGTAGTGAAAGCTTCCGATTACTATTTTGCTAGGTATCTTCTCCCTCTTCATATAGATCCCTAGGGGAGAAGAAAGTAAATCCCTCCTCTGGATTATTGAAAGCGAAAGTAAAACCTTCGTATATTTGATGTATCTTAGATGAAAAAAAAAACATTTTTGTTCCACATATTAATTCATATTAAGTTAAAGACGCCGGTTCTCGGCATGTTAAGGTGGATTTTCAGAACGTGCTTTCTGTAGATCTATGTGTCGTAACCCTTTTATTCTGTTTCACTATGAATAATACTCCCTTACATGTGTGCAGATCAGTTACACATATGTATCTATCCATAACATGCTTATAGAGTGCACATAACAAAACCATTTGCAAATTACATAGCCTATGCAAATATCTCTTATTTAGACATTTACAACTCTTCATATATTTCGCCAAGTAAGTCAACTGGCTGTAAATATAACAATGACCTCGACATTTAAATTATCTATAAAATTCTATAAAATAAGTATTCTAAATACAAAATAAATAATATATTCTATAAAATAAGTATATAGGCTATCCTAACAATCTCCATAGTCGCCATCCTAAATTTTGCTGTTCACCTATAGGGGCTTAGGCGTCACAGCAATGCACACACAGGCGTTGACACTCAAGTTACTACAAATATTCGCTTGGAAAATCTGTATAGTATCCTCTTTCTCATCTCCTCTGGATCTAAAACTGACCAAAATAAGGCGTTCTTGAAAGGAAAGAGACAGAAGGCTTGGTAGAAGGCTCCTACGTATTCTTCTAAAAATGATCTAGAGTTGATTTGGGGTGGAAAAAGTAACAAATTAAGTTTTGCGTGCTATTATTTAAGGCATTTAGATATCTCAGGCTGAGACATAGGGTGGGGGATATTGGAAGGTAGGCAGCCAGGGCCTAGTTTGTGAGTATCATCCTGCATTTGCCTGGTGTGAGTTTAGGAAAACCCTGTAAAATTTCAGTCAGGATAAGCGGCCGCTAAGGGAACTTTAATTAGGTTACTACGTTAGATGGAGAACTGTTTCAAACGTTTGTTACATAGTGCTCACATGTGGAATGGGATGGAATTTTATGCTATGCTGAAGTTTGGTTGATGTCAGAACCCAATTTTCTCTTTGTTTAAATATTTGCAGTACATAAATAAAGATGTGTCTTTGATGTCTGAAACTCAAGTATCTCCTGCTTCCTTAAACGTCTTCCGAGAAATGTAATCCCCGAGAAATGTATCAGTTGTTAATAAAGCATCACGTTTCTTACATGAATTTCTATGAACGGCGTCGGGGGAAGGAGTAGCCATAATTGGAGCTACATAACTGGAAATTATGCAGCTAATGACTAGTGACGAAGGATTCTAAGAATGAATACCACTCATTTTAAATACATGTCGTAAACTTTCTGAATTAGGCCTAATACCTCGGTTAATGGCGTCATCGAATCACAACCAAAGTCTGTCTTGCTGATATTTGCACTTTGATCCTCAACAGGTTGTTCAATACGGCATTCGTGAAGAATTTTATTCCACGAACTCTTCGGTAGTTTAAATACATCTATGTCCATAGCTTGTACAGTGTTAGTAGAATGTCGTTAGAGAGAGAGACGACGATAATCAGTATTGTTCACAAAAACTACCAGAGTGCAATGTGAAAAGAGACAAGTGAGATTGAATGAATAGAATAACAGGGATAGGAATCGAATATAATACTTAAAATCTCATAAAACACTTCACTGGTCACTGCAGCTATGTCCGTGGCAAACTTCATACTTGAAACAAACAAACGGAGGATATATGACATTGTTTTCGGGCAGCATTTCCTGTCATCAAATCAGTCAGACATTCTTTTTCATCGATCCAATTTGTTGGTAAATATTTTTCGCTTCTTTTATTCTTAACGTCACTTCTGAGTTTCTTCTGAGAAATTAACCCATTTTCTTCCTGATTGTCAATCCTCAAACGTAAAGTCCTTATTTAGTTATTTTGCATGACTTAGTTACTGTTTTTATATCTTCTTTAGTAATGGGAAATCATGCTTTACCAACCTAAGCTGTTGAATTAATAAACATTCATTCCTCTTCTGTTAAAGGTGAATTTTGGAACAAATTTTTTCTTTTAGTAGATGTCTCATTGTCTTTCCTTTAGCATCAAACAAAGGAGATGTATCCTCTCTTATATGTACTATCCACCCATTTTTCTCCTGTTACTCAATAATTGCAGAAAATATGGCTGTTTTTGAGATCATTCATATACTTCTACAAAGATGAACTAAATGAAATGTGTATAGTCGTTTCATGTTTGAGGAAGAAGATGTATGAGTTCAAAACGTCAGAGACAAATATTTATTTATGTACGTGAAGAATTTAAACAAAGAGAAAATCGGCTTCTGACAGCAATCTTGTCCCCTGTTCCCCACAAAATTAGATAGTATTGACGTCCATACGTTCTGTATTTAAGAAAGTTGTACGCATAACACTTACTACATGTAATAAATGACTCTTAAAAAATCCAATGAATAAAATCCACGTTTTAATTTATTCTTGTAATGTTTATTCTTTTCCTGATTAATTATTTTCGATTTAGTGGATTTTATTTTAAACTGGAATATAAACATCACTTAATGAATGTTCTTCGATAAAAGGGAGAGGCTGGAAATACCTTTTACCAACATTCTGGGATAAGAAAATCCTAACTTTCCTCCCCATATATTTTCATCAAAATAACGAAATTCATTTAACTTAAGTTTTTTTACCAATGAATGAATGAATGTATGTAAATAGTATTATCGGCTCTAAGAAAAGAAGTTTATTGCCCAATTTTAATTTTGTAGCCGAAATTAACAAGATCGATATCTTGGAAATTACTATGGCATAAGCCCAACACGGGATCTAGGTTAACTCTTTTGTAGTTTCTGAGAAATATACATTTCTTCACAACAAGCAACTTCGTTTTAGTCGGTTAGGATTACAGTCAGAATTTCAGTTATTTTAGAAATACATATTAAAGTCCTTAAAAGGAAACGTAACCTTACCATTCGGTTTCTACCTTTTAATTTCCCACTGGTATTACTACTTCCTTCATGATTTTTAATCTGGGTGGATGGAACCATAAATGGTCGTTGGCTTTTAACAAGGCACTATACCTGAAGGTATATGGTATTCTAATACTACTTCCTTAGAATAGAAAAGTTCAATAATCAAACTAAGTGTAGGTAAAATTTTATGTGTTTATTTTGACAACTGAATTTGAATCCTTTGTTAATGACTGAAATTGAACAAATCTCTAACATATTTTTTTTCTTTTTGTAAGGAAGACAAACTCACAAGCTGAATATGTAAGTTTCAAAATTAAATAATAAATATCTTTGAAAAAAGAAATATGATTCGTTCTACTTCAACCTAACCAAACTTTAATATAATGAGAAATATTGATCACTGATTGTTCCTCTTTTTTCATAAAGCAAAAACAAATTTCTAGCGGGGTGTATTTCAAAATTATCGTCCCTAATTTTCAGAATAATGAATATGACTTTTAGAAAACTTGAATTACTTGCGAAGCCTAAATATTTTCCTAACTAAATTAAATAGGAAACAAGTTTTCGGGAATGTTTTCTCGTCCCTGAATATTTTATCATCCAACTCACGTTCAGTTCAGTTACTTTGACCTGAAAGTCATTCCGCACTCGGCATTGAAATAGAAACAGGAAACATTTAATTAGACTACAAACTACTCCGGTTCTACTGACATAGTAAAAGCATATTACTGATCCCATTCACCACTACCTTTACTGCATTTAGGCACACGACAGGACCAAATACTAAAGGTTTCCAATTTTCCTTCTTTAATTCTGCGAACTTGTATGAAGATGACTAAGAAACCAAACACTTCTCTTATATCGATATCACACATGTTTACGCAATAATTCCTCGGAATTTATTTCACTAATTTATAGCGTATAAGCTGCACATAAGATCCAAAAATCACTATGCTCTTTCTTCCTACACGGGAAGCTTTGACACACTTTTAGCTATGAGGGCTTTCATGAAGCTTGAACAAATGCATTTTTCTGAACATAAATTATTTTCAGAATTAAATCACAAGTTATTACCACTATCACGCAATAAGAAATATTATACTGATTACGTAATTTATTAATATACTCTGAAACGTATTCACTCCATAATCACTAATATCAGCAACCCTCACCGACAGCATTTATTTATTTATTAAGTTCAGATACAGCTGAAGTTACCATTTTAGACAGATACCAACTGAAGAGCACACTTTTCAGTTGAACCCACGCTTCTTCATCCCGCGTTTTTCACATCAGGAACCAATCAGAGATAACGTACGTCGCTAGAAGTTTAAATTTCAGTCTCACTCATATAAACAGAGTGGCTAATACCAGTGGCGGCGGTAAGGAATTAGGAGCCCTCCCCCGGAAAAAGTAGGGTCCCTTTGATACAATGTTTAAAATTACACGATCTGTGAATGTATATATAGCCTACACGATGTATTTTTAACCTTTATACCTTTGACCAATATAAATATTTTTTACTGATAACGTAACGGCGCGACGCATTTGACTGACTAACGGAAAGTGGGAAAGGGGATCCCGTGTTCTACGGATAAAAGATGATAAACCACTAAAATAACAAATTATAGTCGCATTTAAGTAGCAATAAAATATAAAATAAAAAAAACGTATAAGTTAGAAACTTACCTATATTTAAATAATGCAATTTCTCGGGATCAAGCGCTATAAAAAATATAACTTTCTTTCGCCTTTTAATTTTTTTCACTATTTTTAACACAGTTCAAATTTCAATACGAACACACTCTTAATTTCTGCACTCAGTTTAGTTTACAATAATAGTCAAAGTTCTCTACTCTATGTTATTTTATTTACATTGTTGGCATTTACAAATTTAGATGTAGCTCTATTGTTAATTTACTATTCTCCTCATCTTTTTTTTTCAACATTAGAAACTGGTCAACTACTTTACTACCTTTTGCATTTCTTCGTGTTCAATGCACAAAATTGCCATGTTACTTCTTAGATATGACTTTATCAAACTCAGTTTAGAAAAGCTTCGCTCTGCTGTAGCTGTTGTGGCTGAAAGGGTTAAGTAAGTTGTAGAGCAGTAGTCAAATCTGGGAGGCAACTGATAAGACAGAAATTTCCCTCAACAAGTAAATTCATTACTTCGCTCACGTTTTTCTCTTCACTTATTTCTTTCCCTAGCAATGTTCTGCCTGACCAAGATATTACTTGATCAGGCAGTGATTTTGAGAGGTCTGCTGGATATTATTATTGTATCATTAATTTACTTTGTATCATTATTATATTATCAATCATTAAAAGGTTATTTAATTATTTCTAGGCGGATGGGGACCTCCAAAAGGAATTATAATACTGCTTATAAACTTGTATTCCCTCTGTTGTAAACTATCGTTCGTAAGTTTTTTTCATAAAATACGGTCCTTCACCCAATTATTTTTTTATAATTTGGTAAAGACGATGTACTATTTAGTCACACGTTGGTTTTGGGGCCCCGAAAAACAATACTGTTCATTGTTATTTAGTTGTTTTCCCGATCTTGCACAATTGTATCTTCTTTCTCCCACGATTTCATAGAAATTACAAATCTGTCACTTTTGTGAAATCGGGGCCTATTATTTTCATCGGACAATTATTTGTTATTAATTAGTTGGGGGTCCTCTTCGGCAAGGGGCCGTCCGCGCGGCGGGACTCGCGGGGCCATTATCGCCGCCACTGGATAATACCATTCGCCATGTTTGCTTTCAAACATTTTTTAAATACAAATATGCTACACATTAAACTCTTTTTACACTATTACACTAGGGGAATAAGATCAACAATTATGGTAGCAGTGCAAAACAAACGAAACGAGATTAATTAGAATGAATGTTATTCACATGAAAATATCTCACAAGGAACACTCACCTGGTCTCAGAGCTCGATATTAATGAAAATTCGTATGTATGTACAGTGCCTGGGTAAACCTTCACAGACAAAATTATAGGTGCTGCCGTCAACAAATAACGACAGGAGAACCCGAGAAAGATGGGACGTAGGTCGTAGAGAGCAAGTACAGAGTACGGAAAATACATTTTCTTTTATAGTCTGTTACATATATTGAAAGCAAATGGTTATTAATGGATACTGGACAGGAGACAATACATGCTGGAGGGTATGACGACAATAGCTATCCATCCTGAAAGCGTCCATCTTGACTATGCTTCAGATTTTTTTAGTAGTAAGTGGGCCATGTGAGATATCAATCTGTGCTGGAATGCTACAAGAAACCCAATGATGAAGTCAATTTTGGTATAACTCTAATTTATATGACAAAATGGCACGTGGAATTAACCAGGAAAAGATCACTTTAACTGAGCATTATGCCTTCTTGAAATTGAGACTTCATCTTCCGTTAGTGTATTTAACACTTTATAGTCCACTTCATGTTGCGGCCATGAGGATCATATTTTCCAACAAAAAGGTACCTTTTGGTTTTTGTTCCTTTAACTGTTTCAACAAATTGTTTTTCATCATTTGGCTCACACGTTCTCGGAGTCAATTTCAGTGTTATTTTGTCGTATAAGATTGGAGTTGTGCCAAAATTGACTTCGTCATTAGGTTTCTTGGAACATTCCAGCACAGATTGATGTATCACATGGCCCACTTAAAAAAATTGAAGCATAGTCAGAAAGGCGTTTTCAAGAAGGCGGCCATTGTCGTCATACCCTCCAGCATGTATTGTCTCCTGTCCAGTATTCATTAATAGCCATTTGCTTTAAATATAATGTAACAGTTTATAAAAGAAAAGGTGTTTTCCGTACTCTGTATTTGAATTACTTGCTCTCTACATTCCATCTTTCTCAGGTTCCCCTGTCATTATTTGTTAACGGCAGCACCTATAATTTTGTCTGAAGATTTACCCAGGAACTGTACCTACAATCTGGCTCTGACATCTAGCGAGTGTTCATTGTAAGACATGGACCTATGGATATCTACTGACTACCTAAAAAATGAGTAGATAACGATTTTCGTTCTTGAAACATTTATTTTCATTTTTATAATTTCGAGTTATTTAACCTGCATAGGTAAAGAACGTGACAACACCACCACTGTTTAGCTTAAAATATCAATCGCATTTTTAATTTAATTGGGTAGTAGACGTAAACCTGTTTTTTGTTCATGTACACTTTGAACCAGTAGTGGTCACTACGATGTACCAATACTCGTCACTCATGACGGCTACTGGACAGAGTGATGTTGTTTCCATGAAATTTTTATGATAAACTTATTATCACAACAAATTAAAGTTAACACGTTCTGGAGTACAAATTTTAAGTACCAATTTTTCACTAGTAATGGTCACCCGTGATGAGTATTAGTACAAACTATATTGGACTTGCACCAATAGCCGTCACAGACACCCCCAATGTAGGGAAAATGGCAGTCAAGGCACGCAAACTTATAATCTGATAGTTAATTTGATCAAGGAAGAGGCATTTTATGCACATGTAAAAAGCAGGTAATGCTTATTTTTAATGTCCACTTGCTTAACACATTTTAGTAGCAAAACAACGAAAATAGCAGGTAACATGAACTTTCCACCCAAACACAAGACATTTCTACTAAAGGAAGTGAAGCAATCAACATATTAATGGTGTGAGTTACGTACCAGATTATGACTGCTAAATTGGTCTGTTTTGTCACCAGACGATGGAAGGTTTTGTTATTTTTACACATTTAGATAAAACAATACGACCACTGGAGCAGTGGGGACAACTGGTGCCTGCACCTCGCAAGTTTTGGCGGTAGATTTGTTTTCCTGTACGTAAGGTTCCTCACAGGAACAGATATTTTGATTTTGTGTATAGAATAAGAATTTCTGTAATAAATCGATAATAAGAGGCTTTCAGCATCAATAGTCGTCATCAATTTACAAATCAAAAGTGTCATTATTATCAGTAGTCTAGTCATAATTTAAATTTAATGAACCTTATCCTAAAGAAACCCATTGAAATTTAATATTTTGTTTCAAAATGTTTTGACTTGGTGTATTTGTCGAGTAAAGGAAAAAAGCTCATATCTAATTTCTTCTTCTTAAATTCAATATTCATCCTACTTCCAGGGGTTAATGACAATTTTGGCCTCAGTATGTAATCTGTGAGTGATGATGTACTTCAGTGAAGATATTTCGGGAGCAGGTATGGAAAAGTCACAAACTCTGTATACGTCCAGCAAACAGGCTGGGGTACCCAGACAGTCAGGAGGTAGTGTGTTGTTGAACATAATCATATTAAAGTGCACCATGGAAAGCAGAACACACAATAGCGAGTGCATTTTGTTATGAATTTAAATTGGAGCATTCTGCACAGCAAGCTGCAAAACATTACCAGCAATTTTGGGACAGGAATGGCGAATGAGCGCACCATTCGTTGTTGGTTGTAAAATTTCGTTCCGTAACACCTTATATCTAGTAAATCATCTATGGCAGCATACTGATACAAATTACTAGCTATCTGTTAGATACGAAATTGGATGAAACATGGCGTAATGAATCATGGTAAATGGCAAATCGATCAGTCCGAGATAGGTATTCATCAGTGGATGAAAGTAATGTTTATTTGGGAACAAAACAGATGATAAACTTATGTGTTCGAATATACGGAAAAAAAAAGATTGTGTCGGTCGTTTAGTACGTGTGTCGCTGTAATACTGGTAATACTGGTGCGCGTTTTTGTGAAGAATAATACGATATTAGTGCGTCTTGGACTTATATAGTTAATTGTGGTGTGTAGTGATGCTCTATTGAGACTTTAGCACAATAACTGTGAATTGTAAAGCTACAACTAGACTAAGTACATTCACCTTAAATATCGGTCCTACACGTGTGTGGGCCTCCTTCGTGTCCTTTCAATGGTTGTTGATTTGCTTGGCAACGCTAAGGTCGGCTAAGTATTCTACTCATTTTCATTTTTTTGGTGCATGTGGTGTCTTTACATTATGCATGACTGCACGACAACATGGGAAAAAATAAACCTAAGAATAAATTGTATGGTTTACAAGTAAAAGTGGAAAAGACTAAACAAAGGAATAGTGTCTGTCCTGAGAGCATGGCGATGAACCCAGCTATTGTGGACTCTGACGATTCTCAGCCTGGCATGGAATATGTCCAGGAATTTTTTGATGACAATCTCAAACAAACGGTACGGCCTGCTTTACAAAAAGA
>JAGDQP010011403.1:0-22672 GCA_022664845.1 Lepisma saccharinum
TGTGTGTGTGTGTGTGTGATACCATACGCCATAATAATATTTAAGATGAACAACAACATGATGAGTACAGCGAAAATAAATTGAAAAAGGAGAGACCCTGACTTTAAATTACAGTATTATACCAACATTTGCTGTGTAAAACTGCGAAAAAACAGGAAAAAGATCCGTCAGGAAGCCGACTCCGGACCTCGTGAATGTGACGTGAAAGTTATTTCATTGAGCCACACTCATATTATAAGGACCAATCCTCCGATTTTGTTATAATCTGCTGGCGTAGGCAAGACAGTGACGACACATTGTAATGATTTCCATTAATGGAAATACTGTACCTCATTAACGTCAGCGTTATCTTGCTTGTTTCAATGCTACGAGACAATGGAAGCTCCTAGCACTCCACTGACATCACTGCCTGCTCCTCGCCCGCCGAGCAAGACGTGACGTACTGAACGCGTCTTCTGACCTGCTACACATGAGTTAATGGCGAGTGCTCTATAGAGTCCGGGAGTTCGCTGGTCAATCCATACGCTGGATTTGTTCGGTTGCAAGTGTGTAGTCTTCCACCCCAATCCGATATGAACAGGCGTTTTTGTCCAGTTAAAGAAAATTGGCCCGACTGAACCTCGGAAAAGACAAACATACTCTGGCAGGATGCCATCGCAGTACACCATGGTTGAGCATAAAGGGTGCTAAACGTGACCCCAACATTATACCTGCCCACATCGTCACACTTCCACCTTCATACAGGTCGTGTTCAAGAACGTTGTACAGGATGAATCTGGTCCTGGGCTCACGCCAGATGAGGACACGTTTGGACTAACTATGGAGAGTGAAGTATGACTAATTGGAGAACATTACATGCCTCCATTCTTCATGTATCCATGCACCGTGTTTTCTGCAAAACATCTCCTATGACCCGATGTGCATGGAATACATCATACAGGCCTCCGGGCACATAATCACTCTTCACGCAAATGCCTATACATAATATGCTTCGACACATTTACACCCGTGAATGCTGGCAGGTCTCTAGGAAGTTCACCTACTATGGTTAGCTTGTGACACCTAACACTAATAAACACAGAACAGTCCTGCTGGGGATTCTGACACGGGAACATCCAGGTGTGAACTACCGGTTTACATGTCCTTCCTGTAGGAACCGCTTCCAAATCCTGGATGTGACATTGGTCGTAATCTGCATCGCCTGGGACAGTTCCACCTGTGGTACACCGACTTTTAGTCGCCCAGCACTATATTCCCTGTAGTCATAGAGATGATTAGGCTTCGGCACGACAGCCATGTTTCACCGTATGTAAACGTGTGAGCAGCACTACGACTTGCACCACACACTCCGCGCAGCAGTCAACGCTACGTCTTCATCTTTTATGGCATGTGATTTGTTTTCTTCCAAAACATAGCTGCTACCTATGTGTTTAGTGCTTGCATGATCTCATACAGATTTCATGATAGTTTGGTGACGTTCAGTTTAATGGAAAATGTGAATTTTGTATTACCTTCCTTCTGTATCAATCGGGCGATTCAATCACTATAAACGGTAAAAAGACTCCGCAATAAATATTAAATCAGAGTAAAATTCTGTTATAAAACTAAACCAGAATAAAATAAGTAACACACACACACACAAAACATGACTCCTCGGATGTAACAATTGTAATGATTAAAAGCCACATCAACACTATCCTCCATCTAACACTACACAGGTCTATTTTCAACCTTTTAACGCATTAAAATAATCTCAACTGTGCAAACTAAACTCTAAATAAGGTAAAGGTATCCCCCTTGCGATGCGCATGCGGCGTGAACGCCTTAGATATGTGGAGGTAGCATATGGTGGTCAGTCCCACGCTCGACTGCCTTGATCTCTCAAGGTGCCCGTGAATACCAAGGAGGTTGAGTGCATGGGGTCACTAAAGAAAACTAACTCTCCAGGATCCTGGCCTGGATTAAATAAGAGACAGAGAAAAAAGTACTTAGGACGAAAATAGGGTGCAACACTCTCTCCTACCTGAGACCAGAAAAACACAACGAAATGTTAAAATAATGTCTATCAGTCATAACGTACCTAAAAAATTCGAAGAATAGGTCAGGAAAGCAATTGCGAGAATATCACACAAGAATTCCCAAAAAGCACGGTGCGAAATCTTGGGAATTTCCCTGCACCAAAAACCTGTCTATTAATTTTTTCTCCCACTAAAATCTCCCTGTGTGTGTTGATATTAAAAGAACGTGCTTTAGTCATATTAAACAAAAGACGCCTTTCCATATGCGATGTTCCGAATTACAACCAATTTAAGCCCTGGTCCAATAATACACTATTCTGATTGGTTGACTGCAAATGGCGTCACTCACATGTGAATGAAACTTCGAACTTCGTTGTGTGCGAACGAAAGGGAGAAATATAGGAGTATTTTGAGAGTTTATGTAGAAAGAAAATTATTTTATCATTATGGAGAAAGCAATCTGCAAAGGATTGCTGAAAGTTAATCCAGAATTACAGGTAATTTGTGATATTTCTATGCAACTATTTCCTGTTACACTTTTTTAAAAATCTTAATGACATCTATGTCGCGGAGACAAGTAAATTTTGATATCCATACAAATTTCAATTCCGTGGTATATAAATCATTTGGCATAGCACTGTAACGCAAAACTGGTTCGTTTTTTAAACTATTAAAGATTACTATGCGTTTATGTTCGGTCGAGGGAGCTGACCACGGAATGGAGTGTTCAGGATTTTATTCGTGTATTGGTTTTCTCATTATACACTTCCAACAGCTTGTTGCGGTAATGGTCTCGGCAAGGTAGCAAAATATATGCGAGGTCACGCTATTAGCAGTACATTCATAAGTGTTTGTTGTGTGCATACAGTGGTACATACTGGTTCAACATGTTTATGTGTACTCTTGTACGCAAGTACAAGGGAATGCTGGTAACTACATGACTTAGTAACTGCTTGAGTGCTAAGGGTATAGGAAACTGGTCAACCCTAAAAAATATTTTTCTGGTGTATCTGGGCGCAGATTATTTCTTGTATGAACGTCATACTTTTTCCTTGCGTATACTAATTTAAAGTTAGAAATGCATTTGATGGAACAGTGTTGCATAAAATCTTCGTCAGCCAGCTAATGTTCCATATCTACACTCCATAATCCCTACTACTCATTACCTTGCAAATAGCTGTCACAGATATTCTATAAACACCTAGTGACAGCCAGCTATCCAAAGAATGTTACGAAAAGCTGTATGGGATTATTTCGCTAATTGCACTCGAGTTGATCAAAACATGACTAATTGCAGCACTACGTTAGGAATGACACTATGCTGAGCTAGAGAAAAACGGGTTAATTAGCTAATATAAAATTTTGGGGTACATCCTACTTGATGTGAGCAAAAAATGTAAAGTTTAGAGGAGAAATGCAATATTTTCAACGTGTGTGGAAGTGGAGAGGTTGCTGACTGCTGTTCGAACACATATTAGAGTTATATTTTTATGAAGAAAATTCACAATTCCTTGTCTTGAAGCTAGTCTCACCAAGCTACCAAAAATGGGAAAAAGTTAGAACAATGACATAAAGTCTACTTGAGTTCAGCTAAAAGAAATGTAAAGTTTACAGAAAAAATGCAATACAACGTGTGCCAGTGTTGAAACGTAAATAAAAACAATTTAGCCATGGAAGAGTGATATGAGACTGAAAGAACTAAAAGTGTGTGGAACTATTTTGCTGCTTCCCCGTTTGGGTCGAACACATGGAGTGAATATTGAACGTCATGTGCATCGCATGTAAGTAAAAAAAATCCCTTTCGGTAGGCCTACAGGCTGAGGTAGATCTCGATTTTTTTTTTCAAAAATTGAAATTTCGCCTTATATGAGAGTTATCGAGAAACTATTTATTGTTTTGTAGATTATTCATCAAGAGCTGTTCAACGATACCTCACAACACATTTATATATATATATATATATATATATATATATATATATATATATACTCGCTTTGTTCCACTTGGAGCGCTGCCCCCAGACCACGTTAGGGGGTTCGCCCCCCAACTTCAGTGCTTTTGAGAGGATGCGCCTCCTTTATCTTAACCAAAATCTCACTGCAGCACTACACCACCATGGTATTCATCTGCACCCTCCCACGGGGGGCTGCGCCCCCAAAAGGAAGGTTTGCCCCATTTATTGTAACCTACTCTTGGTCATACACCTTCAAAGAAAATTTCGTTTCTCTACCTTCAATAATTTGGAAATTGGGCTTTTGGGGTGGCCATTTTGGATCCAAGTTGACGACTTTTTGAAAGTTTTCTTATATTGTCGTGACCTACTTGTGATGGTACAACTTCAAGTAAAATTTCATTTATCCAGCTCAAACGGTGTGCAAAATGGGATTTTGGGCGGTCATTTTGGATCCAAGATGGCGACTTTTCCCAAATGTTGTAATATTTCCCTAAACTACTCGTCATAATACACCTTTATGCCAAATTTCGTATCTCTAGCTCAAACGGTGTGGAAAATGTTTTTATAGGTCCGCCATTTTGGATCCAAGATGGCGTCTTTGGATACATCATGTAATATTTTAGTAACATACAAATGATAATGTATAGTGTTACCAAATTTGATATTAAGAGATCTTCGAGAAGTAGGTGTTCGTGATGAAAACTGGCTTAATACTGCCCAGGATAGAATCCAATGGCGAACGTTTGTTACTGCGGCGATGAACTTGCGAGTTCCATAAGCCATAGAGTTAGTTAGTTAGCTGCAGCCATTTAGGCTGTGTATTCTATACAACAATGGGTTCAGCGGCAATTTTGAATCCAAGATGGCGACCTTTTCAACATTTCGTAATATTTTCTTGAACTACAAGTGACAATACACCTTTATTTCAAATTTCGTATCTCTAGCTTAAACGATATGGAAAATAGATTTCTTACTTCCGCCATTTTGGATCCAAGATGGCGTCTTTTAACTAATTAGGTAACGTTTTCGTAATCAAAAAGTGATGTTGTACCTTTATGCCAAATTTGATTTCAATAGCCTCAGCGGTTTAGGCTGTGTATTGTATACAACAATGGGTTCTGCGGCCATTTTGGATCCAAGATGGCGACCGATTTTGCTCATTAACGAACTTAACCGAGTTATTAAGCCTAGAAACAACATATAAAAATTTGGTTTAAATATCTTCAAAATTATGGCCGCTAGCGTGTTAATATATATAAATATACTTTCATATCGTATCGATCTCAATAGGTATATTTTTCGTCGAAATCTACCTGTCATTCAGAACACGAAGTGACGTCATTAGAATGCCTCCACATGGCGTCACCTTTGTATCTATTGATCAACTTGAGTGCGTATTCCATGAAATAAAAATGACACATGGCTTTTGGTAACACTTTTTATATTTATGGATGTCGCTACGTGTTTATAGAAGTGAGTGTGATAATAATTATTTGCGAGGGAATGAGTGGTGTAGAGAGTAGATACGGGACAATAGCTGGCTGACTTATGTACGTTTTGTCCGATTATTTTATCATTACCCGACGTTTAACATTCAGCCTCATGTGCTCGCCCAACAGGAAACAGCCGACTAGTTCCACGTACTTTTAACATTTTCAGTCCAATACTACACTTCCGTGAATAAACTTGTGTCCTTATTTGCGTTTCCCAACTGGTACTTGTTGCAAACATTGCATTTCTCATGTAAATTTTCCTTTTTTTCTTTGCTAACTTCAACTAGACTTTAGTATTCTAATAACTCCCCTCTGGGCAGCTTGCCGAGATTAGCTCGCTTCAGAAGAAGGAATTGAGGTTTTGCTGGATTTAAATACTATTTTAATATGTAATCGATCAGCAGTCAGCAACTTCTCACCTCCATCTGTTCACTTGTAATACTAATCTAGGGTGTAATAAAATCTTTTGAGGAGTAGAATGGGTAAAATGGAATTTTATCAGTATTGCTATTAATTCCTAAGGGACTGTTAGACCCTGTCTGGTGTAGGAATAGTAGGTGGATTATTGATAGGGCAGCAACGATAAACGGTAGAATGAAATGGAAGGCAAAGAATCGGGTCAAGATGGCGTTATATACTGCGAAGCTATATTACTGGCTAGATAAATAAATAATGTACATACGTTTCCATTACTTACTAGTATTTACAGCATATGGTTATGCAGGTTTTAAATATATATGATGATGAAGTAGAAATCCTGAATCAAGAATTTTACCTAAGGTGCGTTTATACTTTAAACGTTATCCTTATGAAGCTAAAGAAATGGAGTATAAAAATGTTTAGTATTTCGTTGTGTACCCCTTCCCCAAAACAAAACTCGAACTACGCACAGTATTATTACTTTTAGCTATTTTAAACGGTACCAGTTTTGCGTCATAAGAAGATTGCTAAGACTAATTATTTGTGTTACGAAATGGAAATTTACAGGCCGAGTTTCAACGCCATTAAACTATGTAAACTCTTTCTCTTTTCTTCTTAGATGCATCTCGTACTCTGGGTAACAACAAACTTCCTCTCCACTTGAACGTGAAAAGACAAAGTTCCATTTACGCGTGTGACGGCATTTACAGTCAGCCAATTGGGCTATGGCTTAAATTGGTTGTAATTCAAAATATAGCTTCTTGTATCCTTTCCTCTCCTTATTTGATTCATATTAATTTGTGTTCCTTTATTAATATTTGATTCAGTAAACTGTTTCGTTGATGCTACGTTGCTCTAAACGCAAAGAGAGAATTTAAAAGGTATGTTACGAAATATTTTAATCAAGTTATAGTAATAAATTATATTACTTTACGTTTCACATTCTCCCGCTGTAGGATTTCTAGATAAATAATAATTAACTAATGTAATAACTTACCAAATTCATAAGTTGGATAAAACTACATCTTGCATTACAGAAGAGTAGTAAAACTTTCTTGATTCCAATAACACTGGAAACGGTATACACTACGAAACTCTTCGCACGATTGTATTCTTCAATGTTCTTCGAAGAGGAGCATGATAATGCAAAGCGGGCTTATTGGAAGTAACCGTCGTCAATTGTTAACATGGGTTACGTATAAACGATACATGGAAAACCATAATGTGACTTTATCAAGTGACAAGAGTTAACGTCACTTGTACATTTACACAGTTGATAAGTTAAAACAGACGTCACGTCACAAGATCTTGTCCTTTTTGATCTTTCAATGAAATCCAATAGAATTATACAGGAACACGAAAGTTGCTAAAGAAGTCGTGAAATTGCCTGCTGTGCAGAAACGAGATAAATTGTGTTTAAAGTGAATCATTCACTGTTATCTTACACACCCAATCAATAGCTTATCTCCAATTCTTGATAGTTTAATCACGTGCCTTTTTGTACACACAAACCGAACCTACCTTAGATAGAGGAAAGCCTTTTAACACTGAAATTATTTTCTGTATCAAAATATAAAGTTACCGTTCCAAGTTGAGTTTTAATTAGAAATTAAATATTTATTTTAAAACATGATTTCACATTCTTTAAAATCATGAAAATTAAAGCCAGAGATGCAACCCAGAAGTGTCTCCAAAGTTTTCGATTTGAAAGTGATTTAATGAACCTAGGTATTGTAAGTGAAAATCTACATGCATCTCATAGTCTAACTCCCTTCGTTCTGCCGGACACCCTTATGGAATGTGTTATACCTTTACAAATGCAAATGCATGCATTTCCAAAATAATTTTATTGTTTTGTGTTAAAGAAAGGATAGAAATCGTGAAAAATTACCCCGAATTTCGGCTTCACATCTCACAAACTGCTCAAACCAACATAGCACAGAACATTCAAGGAATTCCCCATTTAGATCCCTAGTGTATACCGAATGTCCCAAAATATTTGAAAAAAATATACGAAAATTCCTAGCGTATAGTTTTGAGGATTTTAAAAATATATTTTAGTTGGAAAATTTCCGGAATATCCCTAGAATAATCTGATAATATTTCGCAAGAACAAGCCATCTTACAATATGCGTCAAATATTTCTGGAATATCCTCGGCATATGATCTCATCCCAAACATTGCAATATTCCTAGAATGTTCTGGACATACACCAGGAACATCCTTTGTAAGCTGTATCACAATATCCTTAAGGGTATAGGCCTATTCGTAGCGTGATATACGTGACGTATGGTAACTGATCCCAATCCCTGTCCTGGTCCTGCACCTCTCTATAAATAATAATTATCACTGATGAAATTCATCTTGGAGTAAGTCACCGCAACCGGATATCGAGCACATACCTAGATAACGAGCAGTGCTAAGTAGAAAACGATTCATATGCATGAAAAATTATCAGCTGCTGCTAACACTGGCAGTTTGTCTACAAGAACAGTCAATAATGATAAATTAAGAAGCAAATATTATTTGCTTCTACGAGATCCTTAAATAGCTCCAAACTTCGAATATTTGAAACATTCGAATACCCTCTACAAGACTAAATCTGGTAGACATATTATTCCTATTTAAAATAACCAAAAGCAGAATTCGGTTCGGTCTGAACTGCTGCTTTCAGGACTCATCATTTGCATTCCTACCCCTCTCACACTTAATAGCAACACTTAGTAACCTGGGTCTATTCCCATCAGGCAGGGGGGCGTAAACAGGTCAATATGATCATGAACTGCAATTTCTTTCAGTCTTCACTCTATCGACTGAAGTACCATTTGACGGGCGGGGGGGGGGGGGGGACTTCGCGTCTCATATGACGGTACTGGCGCTTTTTTATTCTGATCGCTATAGCCCCCTCTGACCCGGCCTACTCTATTTATATACCCAGCAGCAGCATAAATATAGTCAAATGTTCTATGATCGTCAGAATGGTATTGGAATGTAATCATCGACATGAATTTTATTGTTCAGCTATCTTTGGCATACAGCAAGTGAATTTCTATGGTAATTTGAGCCTGATTATAGCTGAAATATAACTTTTGCTTTCGTAGTGTTTTGTTGTCATTGATTAAGATTTCTTAAAAAGCTTCAGTTAGTTGGCACTGACGAAACCAATTTTTGTGAACTCGAAGCCCTGTTCTGAATAATGTTTCTGAATAACAGTAAGTCTCCTTTACCGTTACTTGTTACAGGCCCTCCACTGGATTACTTTTTACAAGTTTCTTAGACTACTAGCAGGGTTTCCGCCAGGATTTCCGTTGGGGAGTGTAAAGTGAAAATTGGGAGGGTGCAAGTGGTATTCTGCACGATTTTTTCACAGCAAACATTTTAAAGTTCGGGGTTTTGGAGGGGTGAGACTCTCCTCAGGGGGGTCTGGCGGAATCACTGTCTACTAGTCACCTGACATTATAACAAACAACATGAGCATTTTTCTCAAGGTGTGAACTGAGAAAGTCTTAGTGTGTTGCATGTTTCCTATCCAAACTGAAAAAAAAATGAACAAAAAAATGAAATTGGCAACCCTACATGTTATGCCCCCCCCCCCTCCCGAGAGAGAATTCCACTTGGCCGGGGGTCGATTCGGGCCATTGAGATGCTAGGGTGAAGAGCCAATGAATACTTATTCATTGGAAGAGCCCCCTTGAAAGGGTCGGTCCCCCTACATTGCTGGATTTTGCGCCATAGTAGTTACGCCTAAACACGTGTAAATATTATCGACAAACGAAGGCTGGGCTCTGCGACATAAATAAAATAACTTGTAACATTGTGTTTAGCCTACACATTCACGTCACGGGACAACGGAGCACACATTGCTGCATAAAAATAAACATTTAAAAAGTTGCAGTTTAAAAAGGATTAGGTGAACAACCCTTTCGTGTTTATAAAACATCGTAAGTTTTTCAACTCTAAAGATTGAAATCAGATTTTGAGATAAATTACGTGATTTTGTGCACTTACCTGCATGCGCACCATGGGTCCCAGCGACGAGATCATAGCCTCACGCAACAAACTGAAGGGGCGTCGCTCCCGTCACGGACCCAACAAAAGCAACTCTGGTTATTATCAACGTGAAATGCAATACAGCTACTTTGAACAGCGTTTTATCAAGGTGGATTGTCACCGGTACTTACGCTGCTACCTTTTAGACATTCGTTTCCTATTTCCATATTTTTGTTTCATTCACAACAGGAAACTGGACTTCTTGACTCTGTAAAGAAAAACCAAATACTCACAAAACATTCTGAATTGTTTTAAACCACATCCGTTAGAAAATTCTGATTAACTCCGGAAGAAAACTATTATTGTTTTTTTCATTAAGATATGTGTTATCACAGCTCGTGTCGTCATAGTTTGTTCACAGTCTTCTGCGTTAACGTAATTGATTTTCTTTTCAGAATAAAACGCACGCTTATTTCAGTCATAGGCCTATGTGACGCATAACGGGGAAACCTGCATCAATACGCTTTTCCAGTACATCAATTCTTTAATACATATGAAAGTTGAATGTGTCATTGAAGACAAACTATTTTATAAGTTAAACACAATGCGTTTAAACAATGGTTTTCAACCATTGGTTCGCGAACCGGTACCAGTCCGCAAATATTTTACTAGGGACGCCAAACTTGTGTCGTAGACTTCGAGTATTCAAAAATGAGACGAACGTCTACGTTCCCTTTTCACAACAACCAGAATATGAAAATATTCTGCCATCTTCCGAACATCAAATAAATTGCAAACCAACTAGCGAATCCCGGTCTGTGAAAAATTTCCCGTACAGGTTGTCGTTCGTAGGTATTAACACTGTTTAAAACAGTGTTTCCAACCTTTTCTACTTAAGTTCCCAAATATTTCGCGTACCATACTTGTAACTTGCTCCCCCACAGAGAGAGAGAGAGAGAGAAGGGAATGTTGTCATATGATCAAACTTTAGAAAATACTGTTAGCCTACTGTATCAAAGATGACTTAAGAGGCCTCCTCACTGCAACCCCCATATTTTAAACATTTTTCAAAATATTTGAAAAGCTAAAGTACTATAAAAAATGTAAGCGTATAGTCCACTAGAACTTGCAAATTACTATGAAATACAATGGACAGCGATCTCGAGATCTTGTCCACTGATGAGTGAATACGTTTTCAAAGATTATGAAGTAATGATTTAATTGAAGTATACGCACTCATCAATCGACAAGATCTCGAGATCGCTGTCCATTGTATTTCATAGTAATTTGTAAGCTCTAGTTACATTTTTGATAGTTACATTAGTGCTCCTAGTTTCTAAATATTTTGGAAAACCTTAAAATGTTGGGGGTTGGAGCGAGGAGAGTTCTTCAGATATAAAGACGGAACGTACTTATTTAGAAGTGGGGATACATAGTTGTGATAGATAATAATAATAATAATAATAATAATAATAATAATAATAATAATAATAATAATAATATTCTTTTTCACTATAATAAACATATGCAACACCGATTTAAGGCTAATTCACATATTCAGTGCCGTGTCCATGCCGTTCCCCTGCCATGCTCCATACGTGCCATGACCGCGACCATTCACACATAGGGTGCCGTTCCATGCCGTTCCGTATTTACTTGCTTCATTTATTATTATATTTTAACGATATTATTATTGAATAAATATATTTTCAAAAGTATTTATTATTGAACAATAATAATAAATGAAGCAAGCAAATGAAAATACTTATCTTCATTAACGTGAGCATTATAACCAGACCAGGATAAGGTGGGGAAGATATTATTGGGATGTAATTCGTTCGGATACTAGTTTGTATGCAGGTCTACCATCCCAGCATTTGCCTGGTGTGACAGGAAAAACCCTAGAAAACACTTTGTGAAAATATACGGCCGCTTGGGTCGTTTCCAGGACCTTCCGATTACTAAACTGACACTACTAACTGAGCTTCGGTCGTTCGGTATAACTTACACTACAGCCGTTACTGTTCAGTTATTTGCCTATCTCCGCCCAAATATTATTTTTTTACAAGATTATTATCATAGTCTTTGTGCTGTAAGCTGTATAAGCCTGCTCTTGCACCAAAATAATAACAATTGCTCTGCTCAACAACAATCAACCACAGACTGGCCGAGCAAAGCCAAATGATCGCAGCCGACAAGCCGCGACCGGGCTGGTTTCCCTTCAAGACGGCACTGTTAGGGCATGGCAGGGGCACGGCACTGTATATGTGAATTAGCCTTTACTGTATTTAAAAACGCAACTTAAAAGTACATACCATTATATTCTTATGCATTTGTACGTGAGTGCAACGGACTTCAAGAATCGGTGCTTGATAAATATGGACTAATGCTACACTTTGCAAGTTAAATCTATTGATTTATATGGATAATATTTTACTCAATTGCAAAAAGTATAAATTAAAGCTCTGATGCGATCTAATTATTTTGAATTTTTAGTATAATGAATTGTTATTGGCAAAATGAAATAATTTCGTTTCTTGTGCGACTATCGTATGGTCTAGGGCATCGTTTCTCAACCTTTTTCATGCCGCGACCCTCTTTTACTATGTCTTCTGGCCGGCAACCCCCTAAAGTACTTTTCTTATTTATAATAAGCAGTTTCGTTTCATTTTGTGTGTGTTAAAAGCCTTCAGAAAGCTATTTAACACATACACACACTTCGCGACCCTCTTGCACACAGCCCGCGATCCTCATGGGGGTTGCGACACCCATGTTGAGAAACCCTGGTGCAGGGTGCTGGGCCACTATCCACGAGGCTGTAGGTTAGAATCGCACTTCGGACATGGATGTTTATGGATTTTGGAAGCATTTCACACGTATAATCTGGATGGGTCGAAGTGAAGTTACTAAAATGGCCCAAAGAAAATTAAGTTTATCATAGTTTTATCTCGCATTAGTGACATGTATTACATATTTTATACAGCATACACTGGTTCACAAACTTTCTCGGTTCACTGCACCATTAGTGTACTCTAGATCATAATGCATACCATAGTACCCTAATTCAGAAAGTACCTAACTAACTAACTAACTAACTAACTCTATGGCTTATGGAACTCGCAAGTTCATCGCCGCAGTAACAAACGTTCGCCATTGGATTCTATCCTGGGCAGTATCAAGCCAGTTTTCATCACGAACACCTACTTCTCGAAGATCTCTTCTAATATTGTCCTCCCAACGACGTCTCGGTCTTCCCAATGGCCTCTTTCCATCGGGCCTTCCAACCAGGATTGAATATAATCTTCGTTTTTCCCCCATCCGAGCTACATGCCCTGCCCACCTTAGTCGTCTCGATTTCATTATTTTTACAACATCTGGTGAATCGTACAGTCCGTGGAGTTCTTCATTATGCAGTCTCCTCCACTCTCCAGTCATCTCGTCCCGTTTCGGCCCGTAAATCTTTCTCAAAACCTTATTTTCAAATACACGCAATTTATGTTCATCTGCTAGGGTCGTACTCCAACTTTCGCAACCGTAAAGAATTACCGGCAGAATAACCGTTCTGTATATTTTTAATTTCAATTTCCTTGATATTAATCGCGATGTTAGAAGTTTTTGGACTGAGTAGAAACATGCGTTCCCCGATACTAAGCGACTTTTATTTCTTCCGTGACCTCATTTTTGCTTGTTACGTATGCTCCCAAGTATTTAAATTTGTTTACTTTCTCTATGACCTCATCCCTAATTCTTATGTTTTTAATTCCTTCATTCCCTGTGCTTCGGCTTGTTACCATGTATTTTGTTTTATCTATGTTTACCTGTAGACCTATCTCATCGCACGCTTCTACTAAGACATCGGTGTTGCTTTGTAGTGCATCTATATCGTCCCCTATTAAATCTACATCATCCGCGTATACAAACAGTTGATTCAAACCATTCAATGATAGTCCCTTTTTGTCCCCTTTAACTTTTAAAATCGCATATTCTAACGCGAAGTTAAACAGTAGTGGTGACAAGGCATCGCCTTGTTTCAATCCGTTGCGAATCCTGAAACTATCTGACATATTATTACCTATCCGTACTCTGCTTATGGGGTCGCTGAGACACATCTTCACTAGTTGGACCAATTTTTTCGGTATTCCAAATCGTATCAGGATACTGTATAACTTTTCCCTTTTGATAGAATCATATGCTTTCTTAAAATCAATGAATAGCTGATGAACCGTCCCATTGTATTCCCATTTCTTCTCCAAAATTTGTCTCAAAGCAAAAATCTGGTCCAACGTGGATCTATTTCTTCTAAATCCACATTGGTGATCTCCAATTATTTCATCTACGTATACATTTAGGCGTGTTAACAGAATATTACTTAATACCTTGTAACAAGTTGGAAGTAACGAGATTCCGCGGTAATTATTGCATTCCGACTTATCGCCTTTTTTGTAAATCGGAACAATTATTGATGTTTTCCATTCCTTTGGGAGCTCCTCCTTTCTCCATATAGCCCTTATCAATTTATGTAGTTCCTTGATTAGTGCCGTTCGTCCTGTTTTAATTAATTCGGCTGGAATATTGTCTATTCCTGGTGATTTGAAATTTTTCAATTTCTTAACCGACATTTCGATCTCGATCTCGCTAGGTTCGGGAATCCACGGTTCTGCGGTATGGATTTCAAATTCCTCTGTTTGTTCCCCGCTGTGTACATTAAGAAGTTTGTCGAAATAACTTTTCCACACATCGACAATTTTAGTCGGATCCGCCTGAAGATCTCCACGTTCATTTCTAATCATTCCTAACCTCGGCTGGTAACCTTTTCTTAACGAGTTTACCCCTTTGTATAGATCTCGTATGTTATTTGTCTTCCCGTTTTCCTCAATCTCCTGAATCTTCTGCGTCAGATATTCTCGCTTTTTGTTTCTGAACCCTAGTGTGGCGTTTCGTTTCGCGTTACTGTAGTGGTTGGTATTTGCTTCGCTTTTATTACTTAGCCATCGTTGCCTTGCTTGTTTTCGTTCCTCATGAAGTTTAATGCATTCTTCATCAAACCAAGGTTTGTTTTTCCGTTGTTTCTTCTCACCTACGCGTTCCTTCGCTGCGCTCTTAATTGTTTCCCGAATTGCCTCCCACATCTTACTTACATCAATTTCATTATTAATATCATCATTAATATCATCAGAAAGTACCTAATAATTGTATTTATGTTTGTGCGGTTAATTTGAACAAAATACAAGTCATACACATTACACATTTTAAAACTAGTTGATAAGCTGCTTTAGATGCTCTTCAAACATATTTGATAATATGTACTCGCCATGCTACCGTGAGTTCCCTATGGCGCTCCAAAGCACCACTGTACATAGTTTGGGGGAGCCAATAGGTGAGTACCATGTAAAACAATGCTGAAAAATAAATTTGAAGCACTGAACAGAACCAAAAATTAAAAATTATATTTTCGAGAAAAGAACGAAAAGGGGGTGGGGTGGGGTGGAACTTCCAGTAAGTGGTAACAGGATAGCACATAGATTTGCCCTCGTCTAACTTTTACACCCCAGTAGAAATCTCTCGGGATACTCTTATCTGTAATCGGTTTCCCTTAATTTCAAAAAAGATCAGAATCTGGCAAAACATTTTTCAGCTCTTCAGCTCACTTCCCTAGAAATGAGTTTAATTGCGAACATTATAAACTCATAGATCAGTCTCAGTGGTAGAGCGTTGTGGACGCACACATTGCATGCATGCATGTGTTACGTGTAGATATTACGAGCTGAAACGGGACGAGATGACCAAAGAATGGAAGAGACTACACCCTGAAAACTGTACTTTGAACTGGAAGTACAAAATTGTAATTTTGTACTCCAATATTTGAAAGGCAGTGGCGAACCATGAGTTGGGTTTAAAGGGGTGGCTCTTTGCCTCCCAGTTATTGGGAGAAAACAGATTAATAGAAACAAAAACGAAAGTAAAATATGTATCTCTGGGTCCGTCACTCCCTCTAAAAGTAGGTGGTATCTCAATTTTTGAGAATCATGTGACGGACCCAGAGATTCATATTTTACCATCGTTTTTATGTCTATTAATCTGTTCCCTCCAAAGAACTGGGAGGCAAAGAACCACCTCTCTAAACCCAACCCAGGGTTCGTCACTGCCTCTCAAAGATTGGGAGTTCAAACTTCCAATATTGTACTCCCAATTCAGAGGTACAGTTTTTGCAGTGTACATAAAGAATAACATCACACGCTGTACGAATCACCCTGTGTAAGGATAATGGCTAATATGAGCAGACCATGTAGCTCGGATGGGAGAAAATTGAAGATTATATATATTCCATCGTGGTTGGGAAGACAGAGGCTGTTGGGAATTCCGAGACGTCCTTGGGATGGCAATATTAGAATGGATTTTCGAGAGGTAGGTGTTCGTGATGAAAACTGACTTGATGTTGCCCAGAATACATAGAATCCAATGGCAAACGTTTGTTCCTGCGGCGATAAAGTTTCGAGTTCCGTAAGTCACAGAGTGAGTAGAATTCCGAAAGTCGTTTATTGCTTACGCCCATAGATCTATTATGCTTCACAATATGGGCTAAAAGTAGTCACTAAAATGGGTCATGAATTTTTGAACATAAAAGTTTTTGTAAACTTTACCTAATGTGGACCAGTATAGTAACTGTTGACTTCGGCCCGTCACGATTATCCGTCATGTTCTAGTTAAAAGACACCGATGCCCCTGCCGGGACTCGAACCCGGGATCTTCGAGTCGTTGGCCTAACACCTTAGGCCCCAAGGCTACCCGGTCGGCATTTGAACATTATTTTAACTTACTGCTGTTCCAAGAATATGCCATTATGTTCCCAAAATATCAGATCAACAAGACCTTTGCTTGCTGAGATAATGATTCCTAAACTTGAAATTTTAGATCGACGTGAATATTTTTGCTGACATTGAATCAAAGAATATAGGCATTCTGAGAAGAACGAATATAGAGCATTCTCAAAAGAACGAAAATAGAGCATTCTCAGAAGAACAAAAATATGCTTGTTCATCTCTTGTTGACTCGATTCGACGCGACACTCGCTTATTATAATGTTGTTTGGTTCTTTGGCCTTGGTATATTAAGTAATACATGAACGATACAGTAACGTGCGATTAAATGCCTTACAGATATAATTTAAGTTTCTAAATCGATTGAAGGTGAAAAATGAGTATTTAGGCCTGTGCAATTAGTTTACCGTGCTGCATGATTAATGATAATACTCCTTGGACTGTTTAGTATCTTATTGTCACAGATAGTAGCTTCTTGTAATTTTGCCTCTTTCCGGCAAAGAACCTTAGTCTCCACATATGTATGAGGGAATATTTTGTGGAACACCTATTGATTGGGTAGAACGGTAAGAAACCGCTATCAGTTTCTCGAACATAGGTTTATACTGAATATGTATCAGTAGCCATATGATTCAACCTAAGTTATTCGTATGTGGGTCCACTTAAGTTTACTTCGCATCTAACATATTCTCTGTTTTTTGGTATGTTCTCGGAATAAAACTTCAATTTTTGCCTGTTTTGGGGATATGATTGAAAAAATATATCCAGTTTTCCGCAGGAATAAGCATTCTTTTAACCACAGCAACCATTAATTTTGTAAGTGCGTCTTTCTAGTTACGACAAAAAGTAGTCTAAAATAATACCATGAATTCATTTGTCGCGACATTTTATGAATACTTGTCAGTTAATGTGGGACAAACTTAATAAAAGAATACTAAGAATACATGAGAAAATGAGAGAAAGAAAGAAAGGGAAAGAGAGAAAGAAAGAGAGAGAGAGAGAGAGATACCTTCATATAAATATTTCTTGATAAATCAAGCGGTAAACTAAAACCAAAGGTTGTTGCCGCAAGTAATTTGTATTACAATAGCTGATCTAACACAGCAAAACTTGATTTAATTGGACTACATACAGAGTTTCGAACTTGGTGTAGCTTTACCAATATTTTTACATAGTATTATGCCAGTTTATTGTACATTTGATATTCAACGGTAACGGTAAACATCATACACGAAGCACAAAAGACAATATTGCAAATTTTGGATAATATACAGGGTTATACTTTTTATTATTTAGGGTATTTGACCTCGTGCATTATCCAGAGTTTGCAGAACTGCTCTCTGCGCTTCACACATATTTATAATCACCGTTGAATATTAAATACGCTAATCATTTAATCGGCGTAATAGGCTATTATCTAAAAATATAAATTTATACCAAGTTGGCAACACTGTCAACTCAATTACAGACAGTTTTATTGCTAGATCTACTACGCTAATAAACCAACTTTCACTTTAGTCTAACATACATGATTAATTGAAATAATTTTATATTGTTTACAGTGTAGTAAGAGATTGGGTTAGAATTGTTAATTTTTATTTTTGTCCTTTACTTTCTTATGATAATTAAATGATTTTACAAATATTCTTTAATCATGAAACCTTACTAATGGGTTAGAAAATAATAAAATGTACTCAATATTACCAACTTTTTAATTTTACATTTTTTTTTGGACAAGCGCGCTTCTGGAAATGGACTACATATACGTTATCACCCTGATGGTAAATCTGAAATGAGTTTTTTACTACTCCTTATTTATATGTATTGGGATTGTATATCTCTAATGAGAGTCAGTCCAAATATTCTATAGATGTTGATGTTAAATCTCTTGTTATTAGTTACTCTTTTCGCCTTTGAATTCTCTCTCTATCTTTTAAAGTCCTATATTAATTTAGCATGTGAAGTAGATATAAAACGAACACAATCAATAATATTTCTTACTCCCGTCTCCGTAACCGAAATAGTAAACACTATTAACCGCCTGAAAAATAAGTCAAGTATGGGACATGACGGTATAAATACAAAAATTATAAAAAGTGGGGCTGTAGTCTTAGCATCCGTTTTAAAACAGATAATCAATCTGTCATTCACTACAGGCATCTTCCCAGATACTCTAAAAATTGCTAAAATAATTCCCATATATAAAAGTTGAAACAGAACCGAAAAAGCAAATTACCGGCCAATATCAATCCTTCCTGTGCCGAGTAAAATTTTTGAAAAAGTACTCCTAACTAGACTTTTCCTGAAAAACATAATAGAATTGCCCAAGAGCAGTATGGATTCCAGAAAAATAAATCTACAGATCTGGCTGTAAATAGTTTGGCAAATTTTATATCCGGAACGCTTGACGGAAGTAATTATATGATTGGGGTCTTCATTGGCTTGAGGAAGGCATTTGACTCGGTAAACCATACTCCTTAAAAAGCCACACTCTTATGTTCTACGAGGCGTAACACATAAACTACTAACAAGCTATCTTCAAGACCGAAACCAATATACGAATGTAAATAATGTAGAGTCTTGGTTATCAATCATCAGTGAATTGAGGAATTCCACAAGGTTCTATTTTAGGGGCGTTGCTGTTTCTTCTATATATAAACAACCTACCATAATGCCTGAAACATTGTAAGCCATTACTATTTGCAGATAACACAGTAATTTTTATTAAGGGCTCAACATAAAAAAGTACAAAATACCGCTAACATGGATTTAGAAAATCTCTCCAGCTGGTTTGGATCTAATAAATTGGCATTAAATACCGACAAAACAAAGTGCATCTTTTTTTTTCAGAAATAGGAAACCAAAATTATAGTGAAATATTTATTAGACTCGATAGCGATAAGATAGGCGTTGTAAATAGCATAAAAGATCTCGGTGTGTGGTTTGACGAATTCTTTTCATGGGACAATCACTGTTTAGAAATATATAAAAAGATATCTTGTCACGTAGGAATATTGCGCAAACTTTCTAAGATGTTTCCAGAAAATATAAAAAGAATATACTACTATGCCTTCATACACCCATATTTGTCGTACTGCATTGAATCCTGGTATGCGAATCTCAGTGAGTATAATAAAAAAACGTCTTTACATTTTACAAAAGAAAGCCGTCAGACTACTAAAGAGTGCAGAATATCTAGCACACACAATACACTTATTTAAGGAACTAATGCTGTTAACGGCTCAATATCTATATAAACATAAAATAGCCATGTCTAATGTACAAGTTAGTATCTGGAAATACATACATACTATCGGTGGACGTTTCACCCACCTTACATGAAATATCGACAAGGGCAATAACAGATAAAAATAGCACTTTCTCGTCCCCACCTTAACTATGATCTTCGCAGTATCAGCTACATAGCTACCTTAATTTGGAACACTCTCTCTAAAGAA
This sequence comes from Lepisma saccharinum, assembly GCA_022664845.1. Lineage (NCBI taxonomy): Eukaryota > Metazoa > Arthropoda > Insecta > Zygentoma > Lepismatidae > Lepisma > Lepisma saccharinum. The sequence continues at coordinate 20,152 of JAGDQP010011403.1, forward strand.
ACTGGAATAGAAACATATATACAATTTCAGTATACTCTAAAAAATATACTACTGCAAAATATGAAACAGGCTCTGCAAAATGATCATAACCAATTTGTACATAATATTTTATTCACAATTATTAAATTTCCGTCTTCTCTCGTTGCTTCGCTTGTTTTCTCTTTATTTTAGCTCTTTTGTATGTTTATTTTAATTGCTCTTTTGTTGTTCGCTATTTTTTTGTAATCAATTAGCAATGACACTAATATTTGTAAGATGTCCACACGTAATAGAAGAATTTCATGTTTCCATGTTTTGTATTGTAATTGTTTATTTTAGATTATTTCTCCTTTTATCTATAATACTATGTTACTAATGCAATTAATATTGTTGTTAATATGTATGTACTTACATAATATGAGTATTTAAATATGTTTGTGTTTCCTACGCCAATTGGTAGTTTTTAGATTGTTCTTTTTTTCTTTCTTTTGAAAACTTTATAAATGTATTAAGGACATTTCAGTGTCTTTGTGCTTGTTAAAGCTTTATATCTAGCACGAAACTACAATGTGTCACTTGTATGTGACATTAGCAAAATGATAATCCCAAAACGGCTGAAGCTCATTCTTCTTAAATCTGCCTAAAATATGTAAATATAATGTAGTAAGATTATTGGAAATAATATATTGAATTGAATAATTGAATTTAAAAAAGATACATCACCCTGTATTTTTAGACTAAATGTCAAATAATGAAACGGAGCTCGCCATACACTATAAATGAATAACATTTCTTTGTTTTCTAACATACTGTCTAAGTGTGATTCACAGGCATTTTGACTGTCACATATAGCATACCGTAAACCTGAGACAAAGGATAATAACTGTGCAAGGTAATTTAATCTCTTAATTGTGGTAATTATTCAATATGTCTCATTACCATGACAAAATGTCTTTACTGGAATGATTTTATTCCTTATATAAGACATTTTAACATTATTTGATTTCCTACGCATTGTAATGCCAAAAACGCATTTTCTGGACTTTCTAGAGCAATTTGCATTACTTTTGTCATAAAGTATGTTTTCATTCTTTCAAGGCATGTTTATGTCTTCGATGACGTCATGTGTATTAAGTCCAATCTGAAATGCTTTCTAAAGATTACTGACTAGGAGGTTTTCCGTTGCCATTGGCATTTATAACGTACTACGGACTTTTCGAACAAGACCAAATGCAGCATGCCATTTTCGAATTTCGGTTTCTGCAAAATTACAGTTATTGTGGTTTAGACTACAAAATTCCGGACTTAAAGTCATGAGTCTGGACAAAATCAACTTTACATTCTGTAATATTAACTAGCCTAGACAATTTGTTCTGTGTTCATGTATTTCTCCACTGCAACGGTGAAAGATTATAATATAGGGAATCCATACAACTCATGCATTCACTATTGTCATCATCTGGTTCTTTTTCACAAATAATTCACCACTTCCTCAATATTATCTCTGGAATGCCTCGATCATATTCATTTTATTATCTTCATCTCCTCTAGAGAAATTAGATATCCGAATTCAAAACACTCCGTGTCAAAAACAAAGCCAAATTTCCAAGCAGTACACAAAAGATAAATGTTTCAGCATATGGAAGTTTTGATATTTAAAACTGGCCAAGTTCTTTCCCAGGTCCTTCTCATATCGATTTTGCTGTTTTATGGAACAAATGAAATTTTCTTATACTGTTTACATGACTGGGATTCATTCAAGAGCTTGACCAACTCTCTGGTAATTCTAATGGCACCTACTTAACACTGTACTGTTCGATTAAATTCCACACCAGTTGGCCCAGTTCTTGAAAGAATCCCAGTCATGTAACCAGTATAAGAAAAATTAATTTGTTCCATAAAACTTGGTTAAATCGATATGAGAACTACCTGGGGAAGAACTTGACCAGAAGGTTCTCCTTGGATAGAGGCGAGGCTTTTATTTTTATTTATTTTGTACTGAGCACTGATCAAATGAAACAATAATTCAATAAATATATTCCAAACAACTCTTGGAAATTGCGTGTTACGTGGCAAAATCGTTGATTTGTATTAGATTTTGATATTTAAGTGTTACGAGGTATATACGTAATACATTTCTGTATATTTTCAGTAGCAATCCTGTTTCAGAAATAATTCTGATATTACCTTTCGATTTCATCAAATTAGAGGTAACTTATCTTTCACGTAGAATTCTTTACGACATTTTCTCATCTGCAATCGGGAATAAAGAAAACTGACCACCCTATCTGCTTTACAAGTTCCTGGACGCTGCGTTTAAAAGAATCAAGAGTATTTTACACAGGCATTTGAGAGCTCTCAGGAAGTACAAGTACTTTCAATCCGAATCCTAAACACTTCGTGTCAAAAACAAAGCCAAGTTTCCAAGCAGTACAAAAAAGAGAGATATTTCAGCATAGAGAAATTTTGATATTAAACTGGCCAAGTTCTTTCCCTAGTTCTCATATCGATTTAGCTAAGTTTTATTGAACAAATGAAATTT
>JAGDQP010011403.1:27672-53070 GCA_022664845.1 Lepisma saccharinum
CGAAAATGATTTCTACTACTCCGTAATTAATTACAGGGATTTATTGCTTTGGGGGAAAAGGGAGGAGAAAACATATGTTCCTTTTTTCTTTAAACTTCGGAAGGAGGAAGTGGGCAACTTTTTTCTACCATATGTTTAATCCATTTAGCTCGTCTACAAACAACTTATACAGAGCCAGTGTAATTCAAACAGTGGTGCTGTGGTTTTCGAGGCGGGAGGCGCATACAGAAAATGCCAACCTTAAGATAATCGGATCGACGCATGCAACACACGCTGCAATTGTACGCATGGAAAGTCACCCTAAGAAAATTCCGATTATTGCTCGATTATAACTACTAATCCTCTAATCATGTGTATTGTGTTTCTTGCTAGTCGGGAACATGCCCGAACATGTATATTGATTTTACAATTTGAGGGGATATTGTGTGCCCTAGAAGTAGCACCACATACTTAAAACTTTTCTGAATCTTTGCTTGTTACCCCCTAAGCATATGTAAAATTTTGCATTTCTAGCTAGTCGGGAACATGTCAAACATTTATGTCAGTGAGTGAGTGAGTGTGCGCTATAACACGAAAAGGAACACTTTGTGGGCTTATAACTCAGCAGCAGATGAACCCTTTGACTTGAGGTTTGGGAGTGATATAGAAGTTTTTATTACTAGTAAACATTGGTAATGTGATGTTGCTAGGGTAATTAGTAAGTAAGCAGTGATGTCTTGAACATGGTAATTTACCTGTTTTTCCTTATTTTGTGTGTGTTTCGTGTAAAGCTATTTGGCACCGCACGTCGGGTCGGCTTGGAACGTGGGTGCGTGCGCTAGCGCGCATGCTGATCTGCAGTATTGCTTGTTCTTGTAATTCTTGTTCTTCGCAAGGTTTCAAAATTTTCAGAGGTTGTACCATTTATTTTATTGCAGAATGTCTTTCAAAGAAAGAACCAACATATTTGGGCTTACTTGCAAGGAGAATGGTGATTTCGTACTTAAATTTTCGCTTTTAAAATTAAATTGTCTCACAGTAGCAATCAAAAAATATCGATATCATGTTTTAAAAATCTTTAAGTTTTGTGCCCTTATTTACCAGAGTATTTATAAACTAACTTTGACTGATCCTAAACTAGTGAGGAAATTGATTGGTCGTAAATGAAGACTACTTACCTTTGAATAGAAAAATTAAAGGTTGCTCTTGGAAACACTGACCTTACTTTAATAAGTAGCTGAACATTAAGTCATAAATTTAACTCATCACTTAACATGCTCAAATTAAACATATCTTGTCCCAATGTCTAATAATATGTATAGGCAATGAATACTTAAGTTCAAATTCGTTTAAGAATTTAAGTATAGTTCAAGTATTCATTGGTATAGGTAACTTAGTTAATTAACTGGTATAGGTAACTTAGTTAATTAACTCTTTTTCGCAAAAATGATGAACTGACTGACAGCTAGTTCGGAAAAATGTTAAAATTGTTGCGTTAAAATTGAGTAGAATTAGCATTGCCATGTATACACTGTTCTAGACTACACTACGTAAAATTCTTATGTGAAGGTGAAAACTTGAACATGCTTATGAGGAGACAGTAGGTATTATTTATTTCAGAGTTGCTTTCAGGAACAGTGTTTTGGGGAGTATTTTAGACCTTTAGAAGAGGCAAAAAAGGAAAGAGGACATAATTCTAGTAGAACAATGAATGAACCCTTGTTTTTACAAAAATTTGTTGTTTTTAATTGGGACTGATTAACTCAATCCGGGGTGTATTACCCCCGCTCACCCCTCTGACACAAACACTGATTTATTTACTTGTTTTCACCTTCCCTGCGAAATGTATTATTACTCTTATTTACTTCGTTGAGTTTTTGTACCTCCAGATCACAGATGGATTTCTGTGCCAATGATAGATACAATATTAAATCCTATTGTGCGAGTTTGAGTCTGATAGTAGTAGCGACACTTTTGCTTTTATTTCAATGAAAAAAAAAATGTATAAACATAAAACAATACAACGCAAATGTTAATGTCTTGGTATGCTCTGTCTTGTCAATCTTCAAAAAATAGTAAATAATGAAATAAACTGTAGTAGTTTGCAATCTGAAATAGCGAAAACATTATAAAAACAAAATAGGTCAGCGGGATTTAAACTCGGGTGGTAAAATTGAAAGGAAACCCACAACATTACTTCAGTCATTCTCTGATTCATGAGTAAACAGACTTGAAGATACAAATACGAACTAAGTGAATTATAACAGTTATGACTTCAACAACGTTTCTTAATTCTTTAAAAAGAAATATTGGGACGGACTTATATCAGTGTTGTGTCGTTCCTCTTTGAGAGAGAATTGGGAATGTATTAATACATTGTAATGCTTGAAGCAAAACGTTTTAATGTTTCGAGCTCAGGTTATTCAGATTTATTTTATTTAAACCTGAAATTTGAGTAATTCATTTGAGATATTAATTTTGATCAGTCTCTAAAAATGTTATTTCTCTTTCTAGCACGAAAACAATTCTCTTTGAAACAACCGTTAAGATAGAAGGGGACAGAAGTCCTCCTTAAAGTCAAGACGATTGAAAGAGAAGACAAAAATAAAAGAAATACCATCCTCGTGAGAAAAAAATCAATCCATTCTTTCCTGTAATAGAAACATGAACACTTACCCCCAAATGTGCTAAGTGTATCAGTTGAACTTCGGAGCACCATACTGGGTTTTTAACTGTTTATATGGATTCCATTCGCGTAGAAATCGTACACTTTGACCTTGCGAAGTAGCATTCAGTCCAATAAATTGGTGTCTGTGATGGATGAGAAGCTCATTTGTTCACCCACGGCCTTCACCCTCGATCTTCTTTGATTCGTTATGCTCCGGATTCTCCAACACTCAATGTTACAGAGTCAAGGCCAAGGGCTACCAAATCATTAGATCAAAATCCACCTACAATAAAGAAGAAAGAATTATAATCCCAAGGTGGAAATCTTGAAACAAAATTCTACTTGACCTTTCTTGCACTAACCAAGATTTGATAGAGTTATTATGTAACTTATCGAATTACACTGTCTGTGGACATGAGACTCCTACCCAGCTTCCACCCAGTGGTTCAGAATTCAAATTTGAAAACAGAAAATGGAAAATTCTTATATATTGTAAAGCTTTAATTTTGTCGAATCTTCATCCTAGAAAACAAGCCTTCATTTTCTCTGTCTTTTTCAAGTAGGGGCCTACTCGTATCTGGTACGTACGTACATAGAAACACGCTTTGCGGTAACAACCCCAGAAGTTGTCAATTCATAAGACAGGACTGCTCTCGCGCCAGCTGACGTGCATAGTGTGAAGGAAGATTGTGTTTAGGTTGTATTTTAATGTACTTTCAAATAAAATCCACTTCTGTAGGTATACACGCTACTTCTGATTTTTGTTGTATTTATTTCAGAGCTGTTAAACTTACTGAACATATACATGTTTATACGGATATTTGTAAGTTAAAAGCTTCCCGTGATTTTATGGATTTGTACACTCCTCTTAAAGACAATTTAACGATGGAACTATTAAACATAGTTACGAATGTGAAGAAAACTGTTCTCTTTAAAATACAAACAAAGCCATTTGTCGCAAATGATCTGCTTTAAAAAACTGATAAAGATAAAAATGAAGTGTATGGGCGGTAACAATTTAAAAACTGATGTTTATATTTCAGACGATAACTGTCAAGGACAACCAGCAATGACGTGCATTATGAATCATTTTGTAACGAAATTATGTGCAAGATAAACTTGGCTTTCAGGAGTGTTTCGGAGAAATTTCAAAGCACCAGAGCAACTATACAGGATGTTGCAAAACAACACCAACGAAACCGTCAGGAGATTCCTGACATGAAAATAATAAGAAAAAAAAAGTATAGACAATCGAGGATGCACAAACGCTTCGTTCCGGCACTATAGGCTGCCGAAAGCGTGGGAAAATGAGCTTTGGAACTTCATATTTCAAATATTATTAACAGCGGAACTGTAGAATGGAGGCGGCATGGTACCCTCAAAGACTTGAAACCTGTTCTATCCAAAAATGCATATTCTAAAACAGTGCAATGGGTGCGCAAGGGAAGTAGGGTGTTCCCAGAAATTCTCTGGAGCAGCGTTTCTCAACGTTTTTCATGCTGCGATCCCCTTTAACTATGTCTTCTGGCTGGCAACTCCCCAAAGCAATTTTCTTATTTTTAATAAGCTGTTTCGCTTCACTTTGTGTGTGTTGAAGACTTCAGAAGGATATTTAATACACCCCCCTCGCAACCCCGTTGAAAACAACTCGAGACCCCTTGGGGGTCGCGACCCCTATGTTGAGAAACCCTGCTCTAGAGTAAGGATGACTCGAAATAAGCCTAAATAGTACCTTCTAGCAAGTTACAGTAATTCGTTTGCGTCAAGCCGATATCTCAAACAGATTTCTTTTGCGGAACGATTAAAAAAAAAAAAAAAAGATGCGTGGTTACATACAGAAGTAAACTATATACATTTGAACGACCGTTTGCTGCACTTTTTATCAGAGACTGTTATTGCCCGGTTAGATGCCAGTGATACATTTATCATCTGTACTGATGCTTATTTCGACCCACATTTACTCCAGAGTATGTCTGAGAGTACTCTACTTCGTTTGGGGAATCCCTTGAGCATCCATTGCACAATTTTGGAATATGTATTATTGGACAGAGCAAGTTTTAAGTCTTTGAGGGTACCATGTCGAATCAGTTCTCCTGTAAATGGTATTGGAAATATTAATTTCGTTGTTCATTTTCCCACACTTTCGGCAGCCTATAGCGCCGAAACCAAGCATTTGTGCACCCTCGATGGTATAAATCATGTCAGGAATTTCGTGAGGTAGGTTTGTAGGTGTATCGGTGTTGATGTTATTTGTCGGTGCTTTATACTTCTAAGTTGATTCCGAAAAGCAACGGAAGAAGAAAAGGATGAAACTTAAGTTCGCGGCTTGACTTAAAAACCTGATATTAGCAGATGATCGAATACGCACAATCCAGGTTAATGTTGGAACAAATTGGACCATCTGTTTCTGGGATTGGAAGAACCCGTTAATACTTTGCGCATGAAGGTATTAAACGTTAAAAACCCGCAATAAACTGTGCGCTCTGTGACAGCAAAATATTCTGTAATGCAACACAGATACCATTGTCGACACAGATATTAGAATATCTTTACTGCAATAGCAGATTCTGTTTTTAAAAATATAACTCAAATTGATTTGGTGTAAATGCCTCTCAATTTTGTGGATGTAAATCTCGACAAATGAATGACAATTTTAATGAAAGACGAAGTACCTGGTATTACCGTTTGCTCTTTCAGCTCTACCTCAGTCTTTCAGATAAAGTTTCTTCGAGTGCCTAATTCACACTACAAAAACTGGCTACACAATAAAAAAAACTGACAAGTTAGGGGAAGATCTATCGTTGTTTGATATAATACTGAACAATTTGGTAAGAAAATAGGCTTATAGTTTACAAGTAAAAGCAGCGGACAGCCGATCTTCTAACAAAGAAAATACGGCTCGACGCTTTTTCAGAAATCCAGAATATCTGTTGTAATGAGAGAGATTAATGAGGAAAAAAGCCGCCGATTTTAATTACTTTTGCTCGCATAACAAGCCGACTTTCAACGTGGAAGTTTTCCATAAACATGCTCTTATATATAGCAGGTACCACGAACCTCTAGCTTTATCGGTACTCATATTATTCCCAGTAGCACACAAACGTTGAAAATGCGTGGATTGAACGTTAGTACCGATACGTTGTAAATGTACCGAAATGTTCGCCTGTTCAACGGTTTATTCAGCGTTGAATAATGGTTGAGAAGAAACGATGGTGAAACGGGTTCAGTTGGACCTATTGGTGTACACAGATTTAGTTTCATTTTATCTGTTGCTTTCAGCATAATAGCCGGTGATAATTTTTCAACAGTGAATTTTCCATCCGCTGCTGTGGGGTTCGAACCGAGTACGTTCCGCACTCGCCGTTGGTATATCGTCGCCTTATCCCTTAATCCATGAATTCACCTTGGGAATCACCCCGTTTTTCCGGTATTTGTGGTAACAGGCAGTACAGAACGCAGTGCCACAAATCTAGAAGCATCGTTTCTCATGTAAGAATACATTCCTTCTTTCTTTGTTACGCGCAGTTTTTCTTCCCTTTGACCATTGCTGCACTATTAAATTTGTATTTCTCAGTAAGTGTAATATGTCGCCTTAGAAAAACGCCTATAAGCGAAATCTATGTCATAGTTGAAAACACTTCGTTAACGCCCTATTAACGAAATTAAATGTTCGTTGAAATATAGTTTAAAATTCAATCTATTTTCAACATGCAAATGAGAACATGAAACATTTAGTTAATTTCATTGTGTTTGCTTTTATTTGTAATGTTTAAGCAATTAAATTAGAAATACACGTGTGAAACGAAATGTATAACATTATAAAAGAAACTTGAAAACACGTCACATTAACGTCACATGAACACGTCACATATGAATGAAATTCTATCTTCGTTGAAATATAGTTCAAAATTCAATATGTTTTCAATGTGCACATGAGAACATAAATATTTGTTTGTGTTATTCAATTAGTTTTTAATTAGTTTTTTTTTTGACATAGCATTAGTAAGAAACACATTAAACAAAATCTATACCGTAGTTGAAAATAACATATTGAATACACGTTGTATTAACGTCTTATCAACGCAATGACGTCTTTGTGGAAATGTGATTTAAAAATAAACGTATTTTGTCAGTCGATAATGATTAATCAACGAAATGAATCTAAAATCAACGTTGAAAACACGTATGTGTGCTACCGGGGATTATATACCTTCCAGTAACCACGGGATATTTAATCCATGGAGTAAAAGTTATTGAATCAGCCATCTTACTAATGGATATACTTTCTGAAGAAGTTCTAGGAGCAAGCTTAAGAAAATTCCACGAAGGACATGCCGCAATTTTTTTTTATTTACAAAAAGAGAACATGTCAAAAAGTCTCCTAGCTGTTACTTCAGACTCTGCAATCCCTCGAACTTCCTCATTTAGACAACATAAATGTGAATCTATATCACAAGAAGAGTGGAATCTACTCCAGCAACCAATAGTGAAGAGCGCCGAGTATAGAGGAAAAGAAAGAAGAAGAAGATGATGATTATGGCAAGCGGCAAGAAGAAGAAGATGATGATTATGGCAAGCGGCAAGAAGAAGATACTTATGATGGCGACGAGGAGATGGGGAAAGACAATGACATTAAGTAGCTATAAATAGTTGTAAAATAAAGTTACAATTTCCGTTATTATTAAAAATAATAATATAACCATTCGATAAAAATTATTGAAATAAAAAAAATAATTACTACGTTTTTAAAACGAACTAAAAACTATAAAATAATTTATCCTAGCCCCATACAGATTTATAACCCCATACAGATTTTTAACCCCATACGGATTACTTTTTTAGTAGCTATAAAAATACTTGTAAGATTTAAAGCGAAAAACGTAGGCCCTATGCAATAGATAATTGATGCATGAATAGTTCACTTGAGTCATTAACAATTTTATTGCATTACAAATGTTATGAACTGTTGTGTGAGTTATCTCAACGACAGCTACTCTCCACACCCCGTACTATTATCTATTGCATGCACCCAACGTTTTCCATTCTAAATCTTACAAGTATTTTCATAGCTTTTAAAAATTTGGAATCACAAATTTTCAGGACAATCTGTATGGGGCTAGGATAAATTATTTTATACATTTTAGTCCATTTTAAAAACGTGGTATATTATTTTTTTATTTAAATAATTATTTTCTGCCTTTTAGTCTTGTATGTGTGAAATTTTGCAATCGATTTTAAACACTTGATGAGATTATGACAGAGACATGTGGCAAATTTCAGTTATTTTTTCGGTTTCTCTTTACCTGATCATATCTGAAATAGAAAATTGTTATATCTACCTACCAATAATATATCAATCTGTTTAAGTGAGAACAATTTGGAAGCTGCTGTGAGTAAAAAGACAGTGGCGATCACAGTGACAGCTTCGGCTCTCCTCTCCCAACCCGTTTGGTCAGCGTGGGAGCAGTAAACCAACTCCTCCCTTCGGGGAGAGGCCTCATCCAGTAATGGATTGAATATGGCTGTGATTTATTATTATTATTATTATTATTGTTATTATTATTATTATATATAAGTTAATATTGCATTGTCAGCCAGTTTTGAGCTATGTTTAAAGTTTCAAGTCTCTAGCTCATCGGGATGTATATATATACTCGCTTCACTTCCCTGGGGGCCGAGCTTCACTCCTAACATGTTTTTTTTTGGGGGGGAGCTGTGTCCTCCTTTATCGTAGTCAGACTGGTGGACTGCGCCTTCATGACACAAATATATTTTCGTAGCCTCGCTAACCCCAGCGGTTTAGGCTGTATATTCTATACAACAATGGGTTTGGCGGTCATTTTCGATCCAAGATGGCGACTTTTTCAACTTCATACCAAATTTCACTTCTCTAACGGTGGGAAAAATGCATTTTTGTGTCCGCCATTTTGTATCCAAGATGGTATCTTTGGAAACGTTTGATAATATTTTCGTAACCTATTAACACAGTGACAGTGTACCCTTATAAAAAAAATCGTTTCTATTGCTCTAGCCGTTTAGGCTGTGTATTCTATACAACAATGGGTTTGGCGGCAATTTTGGATCCAAGATGGCGACTTTTTCAAACTGTCATAAGTTAACATTGCATTGTCATCCAGTTCTGAGCTATGTTTAAAGTTTCAAGTCTCTAGCTTGTAGGGAAGTTAGTTTAAAATCGATTGCAAATTTTCTACCAAACAGACAAGACAAGACAGCGAGTTAATAAAAACGCGGTAAAATGTTATTTTATGATAAAATTGATTTTAAGGCTTCATTTTATGCACATAATACATTTTCAGAATAAAAATAAAATAGACTATATTCCGGAAATAAATTTTCTTTGTAGATTTTAATTCAGAACCACTGTCCCTCGTTGTCTGGTGGCCTTGATCGCTGATTTCCGATCAGCACCAAGGCAAGGAGCTTCGTGTTCTGCAGTCGGCCATACGGATTGAGATTTTGCAGCTTTTACAACGAAAATGCAGATATGGTACCTTGTCAAAACCCCTGACCGCTACCTTTACCTTCCCTGCTCGCCGAAGGAGATCATCCCTGAGATGTGTTACAGTTCTTCTGGCTCCGAAATATCGGTTGAATAAAATAAAACGAGGTTTATTGTAGCAAGCACATGTTATCGATAATCAATTCTTGTTAAATGACTTGTATATATTATTTCCCTACTAATGTAAGGATATGCTCTGGAAGTTGCGATTCGTGGCTTTTATGTAGTGTAGGATACTATAATTCCACTACATTTTCAACCTAGTAGGAGGGAGGATGGTTATTTTCTGCATTCACTAGAACATTTTCTCTCTTTGTGGTTCTTGTGTGTTTAGAAAAAAACTTTCTAAACTTTATTGTATATGTGCCATTTTAGTAACTATGGACTTCGTCCCGTTACGATGATAAGTGCAATGCAGTTTAAAATCCACAAACATCCATGCTCCAAGTGGAATTAACCTGAGCCCACTTGCATGTGTAGTCTAAGCCAGTGGCACAACCACAGGGGGGGGCAGGGGGCATTGCCCCCCAACTCTGGCCAGACATCAATTTTGCGGGGGCCAAAAGTGGGGGGGGCAAACATAGGCTACATGTTACTTCTGAGCCTCAACATTGAACGCTAAAACAGCTTTGAATTTTCGTTATACATGTTTTCATTCATTGTAAAGAATTGTTTTAGTAATTATATATAGTTGAGAGCGTTTGAAAGAAATGTTTTTTTTTTCAACCAATGTTTATTTCCGTCTCATTTTTTCCAAAAGTCAAGAGTGCGGCTTCTTTGATTTCTGATAGCATTGTTAAGCACAAAGAAGCCAAAGGAAAAGAAAAAAAATAATCTACTATTAAAAAAATATACATATATATTTTTAAAATGTTTTATTATTCTCACCAATACAGAGACGAAAAAAGGAAATAGCTCAATCGTTCACATTTAATCCACTAAACTTATTTTGATTGTAGCACATAAGCTTCTGCCAATCCGCCTGAAACAGTGGGTAGTATTGTGAGTTAACTGGTTGGGAATATGTTCAGTGCTCATTCAAGTTCTGAACATATCTTATTTTGATTTCAGGAGTTTAGTTTAGACGGCGGTGAAGCGACTGCAAACACTGTTTGAGCTATTAAAATTTAAAAGAAAGAAAGATGAAGAAAGAACATGTACGGTAGTTGCAGACCGAAACGGTGGAAACAAGTAAGTACGAGCTTAATTTGTATACCTACCAATCAAATGTGTATCCAGTCCAGTGGACGCCCGCAATGGGAAAGAGGGAGGGGGACATTCATTGCCTTGCCCCACCTGGATTTTTGAAATTGTAAAATTGTATAGGCTGTTACCAGGGACGGCGCCAGGGGGTAACGTGGCCCCCCCTAAATTTTCCCTCGGTCTTCTTCTCATGTTCCTCAGAAATTGTAGATGACATGTAATATTTTGTTTTATTATTACACAGTTTGTATTATGTTTGAATTGCCCCCAACCCAATCTTATGCCCCAACTGTGGGAAGTTAGCGCCGTTGCTGCTCACACAAGTGACTTTGTGTTACACAACATTTCAATGCAGCTAATTTTTCATTGAGTTGTCGATACATTTGTTTTCCAATTATAATCCTTTATTTTTTTTATAAGGGTTGTAAGAACTTTTAGTTTGTGCATCTTTTGTCCCCTCTCCTGAAAAAAAATCCTGTGGTCGTGCCAATGGCGTGGAAAGTCTGCCCTCCCTCGCAAAAGCAGATTATAAGGCCCCCGCAATATCAGCGTTCGGGGCCCCAGTCCAATCTTAGCACATTAACCTTAGAGGAAATGGAGCTCCCAAAAAGGATGCCCTCCGGCACCGCGGGGGTTATCATTACGCCCCTTGGTCGTGAATGTGTGTTTCAGATAATGTTCTCTCTATGATATGTTTGTCAGTAACATCACTAGCTTAAAACAATTGGGTTAAACAATGCTTAGTTTTAACAGCGAACCACACCCTCATGGGCCGAGTTACGGGGGGGGGGGGCGCATGGGGGGATTTACTCCCAACTTTCTGATGAAAAATAAAAATTTGCTTAACAATTCTCAAAAAAATGTTCAAAGACAAGTTTTATGTTAACTTTTAAAATGTTTCCCCCGGGAGAACCCCCGGAAGGTGTACCCCCTAGGAGACAAACTCAAACATCGCCCATGCATACACTCCAACAGGTTCGCAGTAACGGAGGGGAGACACAGGGGTACCTTTTGAAGGTGGGTAGTAAGCTACTATCATGCAGAGATGGCGTGGGTCAAAGAATAGTTGACCCATAGCCTACAATGACCCACCACCTCCTAGAGCTTTCTTAAACCACGACCTACCGTAATTCAATCTTCAACCACCATACATAATGGATTGTGACCCCACGCTTGACCCACGACCCACCATCTACTATCAGCAATTGGACCCTCAACCTACTGAAAGTGTCTTTCGACCCATAACAAACGTTTCCTCGCAGTCCCATTTTCTTTCCATACACAAACCATAGAGTCTAGCTTAAAACTTCAGTTAGGAAAATTTATTTGACTCACGTCTCCTGACCCACTCCATCTCTGGTCACGGCGGGTAGTGTGTCGCCCTGGATGTTTTCTAAGCTAGAACCTGTGGTCCGTGGATGGAGAAGAAAATGGGATATCTGAACCCTGAGGTCATTTGTCATGGGCCAAAAGAGGCTTCCAGTGGGTTGAGGGCCGAATTAGTTATGGTGGGTCGTGGGTCACAGTCAATGATGCTTGAAGATTGAATTCAGGTAGGTCATGAGTTAAGAAAGCCCTAGCAGGTAGTTGGTCACGGCGGGTAGTGTGTCACTTAATCTTTGACTCACGCCATCTCTGGTATCATGAGCGGCGTTTAAGGAAGAAAGGGAACAATTTCCCTCCATATGTTTTTTCTTTGGAAATATGAAATTCTTGGCGTGTGTTAGTAGTTCATTGATGCGTATAACCTCTAATTTGATCATTCGTCGCCACTGCCTTGTACCCCTCCTGAAAAAACTACTTTCTACTCTTATTCTGATACATCGTTATTTCTACGCTTAAATATATTCCTTTATAACAGAAGCAGCTTTAAAATTTTCCTTTTCTTAAAAACAATTTCAAGATTCTTTGACGACTATATATTTTTTACCTCGCTCGCCGCAATAGCAATTTCTTTTGGTTCGCCGATACTGCATTGTTAAGCAAAAGCAATTAATAATGAAAGCAGAATATAGAAAGAGGGCACTGTTTTTAGGTAAATGCGAAAAAATTTTTTTTTAATCTTTGCGAAATGCTAGTTACAGAACTATTAACACAACTTAAGATTTACGCCACTAGAGGATGGAATTGTTCTGTGCAGAAGTTAGTTAAGCTAGATAGTGCAGAGGCGGAGCCAGGGGGGGGGGGTGATCACTGTCCTCTCCAACAGAATGTGGATTTTTTTTTGTATTTCAAAAGTAAAATAAAACTCATCCCAGAGTTTTAAAGTAAATAATATAAATAAATATTAAATAAATAAGTAAATACAATCTCTTGGTATTTTCAACCTTGTGCATTCTTCCCCACCACACACACACACACACCCAAATGTTGAGCCTGGATTCGCTCCTGCAATAGCGAATAGATAGTGTATTCTCGTTTATTTTTCCAGAAATCATATATTGTTTGAATTTGTTTGTGTGGGCTGTATATGAGAACATTTTGAGGAATAATGAAGCAGCAACAAACGCTATTCGAAGTGTTAGAACATAAGGTAAACGAAAAAAGGACGAAGATTCCAATCGAGTATGTGACTGAGAAATTGTCCAAGAAGACTAACAAGTCAACTACAGTGGTTCTATGGATAAGAAACAGATCAATTCATATGTCTTGTAGTATGTCCAGTGACATCGAGTGGGTGTTGCACTGTAAAAAATCGGTGGCAAACAGATTGCCACCGAATGTTGTAAATTTTCCTACGAAATGTTTTACAGTGTAGAACTTGGGAGATGGCTAGGGGGGAAAATTTTACCATTATAGATTTAGTATATAGTGCGACGGTAAGAACTCGGAGGCAACTGTCCTCCACCCCCTCCCCTTAATCATCGCTGGTGGTCAATATATAATTAGATCGAGTATATTTTAGGACATGAAAAATGCAATGAATTTTTAAGTCTTTAAGTTTTAATTCTTTTAAAAAAAAATCCCTGGCACGAAGCTCCGAAGGTCTGAAGTCAAACAGCTGGCTCACAGTGGTCCAGTATCCGTCGAAACCACGACAAAATTTTATTTTTTTGAAGTTAAGAAGAAAATGCTATATTTTGGTTACATGTTGAAATTCGGTAACTATTCGAATCTAACGATGATAAACTCATATATATTCGTTAGAGTAAAAAAAAATCCATTTACAATAATTTATTCACATCTAACGTTAATGCTTAATTGGGTAAAGTTCATTTCGTGCTTACAAATTTGTTCATATATATTTATTTACAAGTGCAGATCCAAGGGGGTTAATGGGCTGTCGCCACCTTTGATTACCAAATTTACAGTGGATAAAATGAGACTTCATCGAAGTTTACACTAGATAAAATGGCACTATACCCTTTAGCCAAATCCTGGATCTGTGGATATATATACATCAATGACACCGATACTTGCCCCCCCCCCCAACGAAAATTTGTGGTTGCGTCACTGGTCTAAGTATACAAAAATACAGACATGCATTCAACAAAATACTTTAGATATTTAACAGTGCTAAAACTTCGTTGAATATCCTATGAAAGTTCTTCTCCAAGTGGGGCTCGTAGACCCCTAGAGGTCCTCGTGCAAACGGCCTGAAACACATTTTCAATTTCTTTAGATACTTAGATGTAAACTTATTAGATGCAGAATTCGCACTAGGAAAGTTCTAGAATGCAGGGTGTTTAGGGAAGAAAGATGGAAATTCCCTGGCACCTGGTGTTTTCTCGTAGGGATGAAATACCTTTCTTCACAAAATTTTTGGAAAACAATTCTGTTAGACAGACACATTGGATCTCACAATATTCGACTAGCAACTTTTGAATTATGGAAACCAAATTCAACACCACAGCTCTATACCTAACGAAAACGGAGTGTTCGATTAATGTCTGATTTTAGATATCAGATCGTTCTCTTTCAGTCTAATCCAATATGGACCAAATTTGCAGTCTTTATTCAGTTTTCCATGTTTGTCGTCTCTGTGTGATCCATTGTTTAAATTTATGTATTAGCTAATATACCGGCCAGCTGGATCGGGTTGAATAAAAATTGTTGGCAGCACTGACAGTTGAAACCGTTTTGAAACTTATTTGGTAATAGCAAATCTTTCTCTTCTATCTGTGTGAAGTCTCCTTTCGCTGATGAAGAGAAGTCTCCTTTCCTTTTCCCTTAAGTTTATGAACAATTTCCAACGTTCTTGTTGGGACATTTTCTACGATTTTCTTTTCACAGGCACATCCATACTTAATAGCTCAGATGTCCCAGGTGTTCCTCTTCTTTTGCATTAGTTATATTTATATTAACATTAGACTGCATTTTGAATCCTTTCTCTTCATCTTATTTATTTAAACTAGTAATTCTTTCATTTCTTGCTTAATTTCCGTTTGTATCGAAGCATTACATATACATTAGATTTGCGTATTAGTATATTTATTATTAGATTTAACCAATAAAAGAGTTTGCACTTCCTTGTGTCCCAGTTTGAGAGAAATTTGAGTACCTTTACTTTTGTAGGTGTTGATAAGCTTAGTTCGCCCATCAGAATACCATTGATCGAAAGCAAATGTTCCTATAGTAATTTTGGTACTGAAATTACCAGATACGAAAAATGATCACTTCTGAATAACGTTATTTATTATGCATGTATGGCATAGACAACCTAATAACCGTACACTTGTTGAATTAGCTGCATATATTTTTTAGAATATTGCTTCTCATGTTTCAAGCCTAATTTCTTGATGGCAATAGTTTCAATCAAATTTTCTGCCCAACCTGTGACTATTTCACAGTTGTAAATTCTATTTTTGATATGAACCGGAACCGTCATTGGTAAAGTGTACGTTTCAAAACCATTCGAAGTTCTTTGAAAGCAATACGTCATCGATCTAAATTCTCAACACAGTGTTATTTGACAATTACTGATTGTCGACTTGTTCTTGATCTGTGATATCACATTCTATAAATTGTATTTTGTTCTTTGATTTACATGTACGAAATAGGTCCACATTTTTGGCAAATTTTACGAAACACGAAATTTTTAAGTGTTTCTCTAAGCACAACGAAAAATGTAAATATTTACTATTTTGTATGTTTGCAGTTTGATTAGGAGCCTGATTCACGTATTCCCTGAAACGTTGTAT
Source organism: Lepisma saccharinum (assembly GCA_022664845.1). Taxonomy (NCBI): domain Eukaryota; kingdom Metazoa; phylum Arthropoda; class Insecta; order Zygentoma; family Lepismatidae; genus Lepisma; species Lepisma saccharinum. The sequence goes on from JAGDQP010011403.1 coordinate 43,184, forward strand.
AATTTGAATTTTTTGTGGCCTTTAGGCATCTAAGGCTCAGGTCGGAAACGTTGTATACCAATTTAATTTACTTGCCTTCCAGATGTTTGGATTTTACTGTGTAACAATGTAATTTGTTTATCGATCATTTCAAACTGATATGATATCTCAATGCAGTTATCAAAGATTACGATTCTTCTGAGAGGAACTTTATTCAGAGACTGTCTGACCTTACTTCTAAAATTAACAGTTCGTTCAAGGTTTCAATATAGAATTAATCATATTTGCAGGCATGAACTTGTTTTCGCAAAGAATGCACATAATCTTTTATCGGCTGTTCTAATTGTTGATACAGCTGTCTAAATTTATATCTTTCTGTTACATGGTTAGGTTGTATATCAAAGTGCTATGTGAAAGCGTTCTTAATGTTCTGTAAATTTTGGCGCAATTACATACGTATTTTGGCTGTGAATAATAGAACCTAACGACGACAATATTTTTTATTAATGTATAAATAGGCGAACAGCTTTAATATTTGCAATCTAATCGAATAATATTTTCACTGTACTTATCTGCTATGTGGTTCGTAAGTTACTTGTCGCTGTTAGTGACTCCAGATGACAAAATGATCTCATACTAACGACACCATTGTAAATATCTTTACGACAGCATCTTCACTTGTAGTAATACAATGATGTCATCATACTTATTGCACATCAGGGTTGCCACAGTCCTAGCTCTGGAGTGGGCTGAAAAATAGTACCAAATTGAAGGAAAGTGGGCTGAATTAATTTTTTTCTGCACCAGTATAATACATGGCTCTATAACACGAAAGTAAAAGATGAAAAGTTCTATAACACTGCCCCCTTCACTTCCAAGAGTCCAAGTCACGAAATTTCTCTTTTTTAAAAAGTATTTGCCACGGAGAATAATGTTTTGTAGCTGTAACACTGCAGTTAAGTTAAATTGTAGGAGATACGTACAGATAATTTACCTCTTATACAATTGAATTCAGTATTATAACTGCAATAAAAAAAAACAGATGTATGGCAAATAATTAAAAAAGAACACTTTCTTAACAAGAGCCCTTGGAAAAATACAACGAGAGCACACCAAAAAAGCAGGTACGCAGTCTAGGATGGAAGAATAAAAAAATTGACTTTAACTATTTCGTCTACGCCCACTTGGCTAAATAGTGTAAACATCAATAAACAAACATTTTTAACAGTTGTCATAAATAATTAAACTAAGTCGAAGTAGCAAAATAATTATGGTAACCTACAAAATAATAATAATATATATCTAATAAACATCATACAATTAAAAGTGGAAATAGCAGTTATAATTTACAAAAGCTCCTTCTGTTATATGGCATTGTACGTTATTAATATGAACTTATTTTGATTAATTGGTATCAAGAACTTCCTATATCGTGTTCAAAATTAAGTGTTATAACGCAAAGAAAAGAAAACAATACAGTATTTTGATTCGACAAACATTTCGTTCGCAAAATATTTTACACAATGGTTTCAAGAGGTCGATATTCATGTAATATCCAGCTGTCGCTACTGGTTGAAATTAGAATCACCAATAATGTCAAATTTACTGGAGAAATTATTTTTTTGGTGTGATAGAGGTAGGTGTTTAAAAGTCAGTCCGCATTGTTTTGTGTTTTTTTAAAGGGAGAAGTATACGTGAAACATGAAATCTGTATCTGAATAAGTTATTTTAAGTAGTTATAAAATGTGGTATCTAACCAGACTAATTCTCCTCGGCATGACTACGTAGAAAAAGTTTGTGACATAGAATCGCAGCTTGTAATGAATATTAGAATTGCAAATTAATGAAATAGTAAATATTTGAGTGAGAAATCATTAATACTTTTTGGCCATCACAATTCCAACAAGCACAAAGCTTTGTTTGGTCTGAGCCAAAGTTGCCTCAAACTATAAATTCAACTCAATTCTTTCTTTTTTTTATTAAATTTGTGGCATTGCAACTAAATGACGTAATGAAATACACATGAAAGCGGGCTGTGACAAAGTAATTCCAATTTCCTGTAAATGTTCTGCGTTGGAAGCACACAATAAGTGAATTACGGATCAGTCATAAATTATTTTCAGAAGCGCGGAGTGGCTGAACAGAAAGAGTTCGATGAAGGTGAATTCCCGACTGGAAAATGAAAGCGAAGAGCCGAATTGAAACAGGATCTATCTTTCAATTTATTGTTTCTGCAAATCCATTATTGTTGACTCGTTGTAGTTCGAGGGAACGAAGGGAACAGAAACAGGACTTCATGTAGTTGAGCAAACGCTGTTCTCGTAAAAGAATTTCAAGAGGGGTTAAGAACAAATGCTATCTTACTGCTTGAGAATTTCTCCTTCTCTCATAAATTCTTTTTAACATTTTTGCGAAAATGTCATGAAGTTCTTTCGCAAAATTAGAATGTTGTTCGTATTTTGCGAAGAAAAAAAATAGAGTAAGTTAAACCCGTGTCGCAATATATATTTTCGAGGCTGACAAATACAAATACAATTCTATTTTGTTAGTGAGTAGTTATCACTTTATATACACCGTATTTTTTGTAGTACAGTTTCCGCCATTTTTCAAATTGCGGAAATAAAAACTGAAAATATAAGCATTTACTTAGAATACTCATCGTAGTTTTATTGTACGTTTTGAGGCTAACAAATAGAAATAAATTACAATATTATTTTGCTCGTCCGAATAGTTGCGTTTTGTTATATTCGCATTTTAAATTGGCGAATGTATAATGGAATACTAAAAAATCACTGAGAATGCTCACCGTGGTGTCCTTATATGTTTTCAGAGCCACTTATGAAAATTCGTTGAATTATTCGTGTGAATCTGAATATGTGCTACTTTTAAATGGGCCATTCGAAAATTTTAACATTCCAGATTTACTTAGAATGGTGATCTTGTTGTCCAAACTTAGTATTTTGGAAGTGATAAATAGAAATGTAATGTTGTTTCAAATCATATCAATGTTTTTGCTTGTTACAGGCCTAATCGTAATCTTTCAAAATGGAACAAGCTACGTACAGTACTTATTCCATAACGAAAATAATTACTTTTTCCTATGTGCAAGTACAACGTTTATTATTCAAAGCAATTTCTTTCTATCTTCAATCGAAAATGGTCGGAAAAGACTTACAAGTAAAGTACCCGAAGTAAGGACTCGAGTTGCTCATCAAGTGATACCTTAAATTGAAGCTAGTGACGAATATAGTACACCTGTGAAATCCTAGCTGCAGAGCTCCAGAAATAAAAAGGTTATGGCGGGTCAAAGTTCAAAGAGAAAGCGAATACAGGTGTACTATACTCGTGAAGGTTGTGATTTGTCGGATAAGCAATGACAAACTACATCTCACAAGTCAGTATTGTACATCCTTAAAGGTCGAAGTTCACCGAACGATCTGAACCAACCGTATTACAGTCTCCTGATGTTCACCTCACCTCCATACCTTCTATTGTGTTTAATAATATACGAACAACTGAAAGTAGTGAAAAGGCGAGAAGAGTTTATTTTTTGAGAAGCAGTAAACGAACAAATTCTTATCAGCAGTAGGGATGTCAACGGCTCGCTCGGCTCGGCTCATGGCTCGATCGGCTCGAGCCGTCCTGAGCCGCGGCTCGCACTGAGCTGAGCCGAACCGAGCCGCGGCTCACAGCGAGCCGAGCCGAACCGAGCGTCGGCTCACCGTGAGCCGAGCCGAACCCAGAGCGACTCGCAGCGAGCCGAGCCGAACCGAGCGTCGGCTCGCAGCGAGCCGAGCCGAACCGAGCGTCGGCTCACAGTGAGCCGAGCCGAACCGAGCCGAGGCTCACACCGAGCCGAGCCGTGGCTCACTCATATTGAGCCGAGCTCACTTCGGCTCGACTCGAGCCGAGCCGGTTGACATCCCTAATCAGCAGCTAATTTACTCTAGAGACGATGCTTTGAATCGATTTTGATATGAAGAAAGGATATTCGTAGCTGATCTATTTACTCACGAAAACTGCATGAAAGTATTGAAATATCATAGAGCATTAAAAAAATCAGAGGAACCTCGTAGGAAAACAGAAATATCAACTAGTTCATTAAGCTGAGAAAGCTGCTTCTAGAAAATGGTTATGGCTTCACACGCAATGAAATTTGGAATATGATGAAAACTTTTATACAAAGATCGATATACACAGCAGCAAGATCAATGTTTTTCTTATAAGAATTTATCAAGATCCAATCTTCTTTTGTCCTTCAAAGCGAAAAAAAATGAACCTCTTCTCGTATTTCCTGCTTTCTTATCTCCTGAAGACCTTGCAACGATGATAAGCTCTCTTGAAGCAGTGAGAGCAAATGAACAAATGTGAGAAACACAATGGAGGACATTGATTTTCATCTGAATGATACGTTTGGTGACGCAACTTGCAAGTGAACTGCGCAGTTCTTGAGATTATTTTTTAAACTTCCTTTCGTCATTATTTAATATTAATAAATCACACATGTTGCAGATTAAAGCGTTGCAACCCAGTACAATTCAAGGAAATGAAGACGATGAATATGACAGTGATACGGTATAGAAAATCCAATGAAAATTAAAGATGATATCATCCAGTTTACGTATCTTTTCCAGATAATATGTTACAAATTATACATTACGTAATGACACAAAAAGACACCTTGGCACGCGATTCTGGGTCATAGAACTTAGTCCATTTTTGCCAAATTGAGGTAAGAGTACCATCTGTTTTCTTTTTTGAAGGTTCTTTTTAACAAATGATCGTGCGAAAATAGAATATGCATAGTCCACCTATTACAAGTGAATCATTATTTGATATGCAGGTTTGAATTGAACAAATGCATTTCTTGGGTACTACTTCGTTTGTCATTTGCAAAGCCCACACGTGTTACGCTATTACTTGTCAAAATACTTCCCCATTTCTGACGACACCCCACTTAATGACACGCATTAAGTCAAATTGTAACAGTAATGGTTATAATATTTGACAAAGTATGCGTAATGTGATATCAATTAATGACATTTTAAACGAACTTATAGAAGATCAAGTTAACATAAGTAAACATGAATCATCTGCTCCTTAATATCACTAATTCAATGTCCTGTTGAATATAAAACTGATAATATTTACTGGATGTTCTTGTGCAACAGAAGTTGCTGTCCTTTAAGGAGCAACATCTTACAAGTAAACTTGTTGATGCTTCAAACTACTTTTTCGATCAAACTTGGTAGAGGAGTAGGGTACGTCAGGAAACCACCTGAAAGCATGATAAAAGTGCTTTCGTCCATAAAGACGGGCGCAGTGGCCAAAAGTTTGATTCATAAGAATAAGTACTTATAGTTTACTCGAAGTCAGAAAATACACATTTATTTGTAAAATGTTTGAAATGGAAAACAAATGCACATGAATGGATATCGGGTAAATGCACTATCTTTCAGAGGGTAAGTTTGTTATACCAGCTATTTTGAAGTCAGCCATCTTGAATTTTGCTTGATTTCTTTAAATGGGAAGAGGGTCATGTAACATATCAAATCTGGACTAGAATATTACCAGAAATATACTAATGAAGTCAGTTTTGCCATAGATTTATTTTTGAGAGAGACAATGAGGTGTCACGTTACTATGCGTAGTTGATTGAAAAGTTTGTTAATACTCTTGTCTTCTTGAAACAGTGCAAGAAATGAAAACATAATTACAAAAGTAATGAACACTGTGTAGGTGGTCTCCAATATTCATTAGTTGTGCATTGGGTCTTCATGAGATGAGTTAAACGACAAAATCATAGCAGTACCAATGGTTTTAGGGGGCTACCAATTTAATATATTATTTATCCTGGAATATATTTATTTAACATGGTAATTCAACTTTCTAATATTGCTATGTTGGTTACAGGGAAGGTTCAGAAACTACATCATAGATTAGGTTACTGTATTATATTCCCAACAGCATGCTATATCAATGTATATTGTTCATAAAAATATTTATTTTAAATTATATGTTATAGTCCATAAGAAAGAAGTCACAAATTTTAAATCTTATTTATGGACCTTAGTCATTTAAGGTTCAGGTCAGGGTGGAAGAGGAGAAAGGATGCAGGAAGGAGTCGTCCCGGGAATAAGTTAAATGTACCATCCTTGCATTTTCTTGGTGTGACTGAGGAAAACAATTCAGTCAGAATGGTCGGCCGCTGCATTCGAACCCTGGACCTCCCGAATTCTCCAAGTTTTAAGTTATAAGTAGAGTTAATTTGTTTCAAGAAAGCTTAAGCAAACGGAGATGCTTCTTCAAACTTTCTCCTCTGGCAGAAATATGTGTTATATAATATCTTGAGAAACAAATCACGTAAGGAATCAAGCACTTTTGAGGGAGGGGAAGAGACTTACATTTGATATAATGTTGAAGTTTGTTATACAACCTGGTCACAATCATGGAATAATGATGATTATTAATCGGAATCGGACAGTATTTTAAAAGACACCCACCCTAAGTCAAACTATTTTTGGATCTAGATTTTTACGTCATGTTAGCTATAACATACCTGTCTCCGTTACGAAAAACGTACCCGTCTGTGTTACGAAAAATATCGAAGGTTATTTTTTTAAAAAAGTTACTACTAGTTCCTCTAAAATATTAAAATTTTGAAGGAATTAAAAACATAAGAATTAGGGATGAGGTCATAGAGAAAGTAAACAAATTTAAATACTTGGGAGCATACGTAACAAGCAAAAATGAGGTAACGGAAGAAATAAAAAGTCGCTTAGTATCGGGGAACGCATGTTTCTACTCAGTCCAAAAACTTCTAGCATCGCGATTAATATCAAGGAAATTGAAATTAAAAATATACAGAACGGTTATTCTGCCGGTAATTCTTTACGGTTGCGAAAGTTGGAGTACGACCCTAGCAGATGAACATAAATTGCGTGTATTTGAAAATAAGGTTTTGAGAAAGATATATGGGCCGAAACGGGACGAGATGACTGGAGAGTGGAGGAGACTGCATAATGAAGAACTCCACGGACTGTACGATTCACCAGATGTTGTAAAAATAATGAAATCGAGACGACTAAGGTGGGCAGGGCACGTAGCTCGGATGGGGGAAAAACGAAGATTATATTCAATCCTGGTTGGAAGGCCCGATGGAAAGAGGCCATTGGGAAGACCGAGACGTCGTTGGGAGGACAATATTAGAAGAGATCTTCGAGAAGTAGGTGTTCGTGATGAAAACTGGCTTGATACTGCCCAGGATAGAATCCAATGGCGAACGTTTGTTACTGCGGCGATGAACTTGCGAGTTCCATAAGCCATAGAGTTAGTTAGTTAGTTAGTTTAAGTAGATGTGGGCCCACTTTATGGGTGCTCTTTGTAATACCGCCTCTATTGTTCGCAAAACGACCATGTTCACCTGTCATGTAGGATTATGGTACACAATGGAGAGATTAATGATGTGAGGATGATAAATGATCCTGCGTGACGTTTTAATCGGCTTATCTCGTCACTTTTGACAGGTGCTGTCAGTTTGACATGAACAAAGCGGTGCCGCTACAATGGTGGGTGACGATATACTAGGGCATAGGAGACTTTACAATGTTTTGTTGAACAAAGGAATTTTGCCATCTTTCTTCTACTTGGTTTAATGCCTTCTATTCATTGGGAAATGCTATATGGTCGTACGTGAAGGTGTAATCGGCTTATCTGCTCACTTGCGACAAGGTAGTCAGTTGACCACGATGAAAGGTAGATGAAGAGAGATTGCGATAGGTTTTGTAAAGATTAATGTCACAATGGGTTCGTTAGATGCTAGCAATGGTTAATGGATGATGTCCATGTACCTGTAAGACATGAATATAACTAGACGTGACCTTAGAATGAGACGAATACTTTAATATCAGACGTTGGGAATGACGAATGGTTTATTTGATGTGGTATCTGGACAAAGCGGTGTTAGGAAGGCAGTTGTGTTTGAAAAGGACATGAGCTTCAATGACAAGATTAAGGTCTCACAGGAGAATTAATGTTTCGGATGAAATATGACAATGCGAACCACTCATGGTTTAGGAAAGGATGTAAGAATGGGTTTTAATTTAACTGAGCGCTTTGAATTTCTATAGAATGATAGATCGATTGTTAGCGGGGCAAGTGACAAGGCTTGACGGATGAAGCATGTACGTATGATTTTGACTTGTTATAGAACTAGGCATGAAAAGGTGAATAATAAAGATTTGAAAGAACGCTTTGAATTTTTGCCTGAACAATGGTAGAAGGAGAAGGCGAGCCCAATCTGTGCGTGCCTTTTGAAATTGAGAAATGGATAATCCTTTAAAAGACGATGTCTACCTGACATGTAAGAATATTTTACACAATGTGAGGATTTATGATGTGGGACTAATAAATGATTCTGCGTGACGGTTGAATGGGCTAAGCTTGTGACTTTTAACAGTAGCTGTCAGCAGTATTGTTAAGAGTTGTATGATGGATGACACAGTTGAAGATGCGTAACAATACATGATGTTAAGAAGCTACCAGCCATAACGGTTGGTCATGGTATATAATGGAATGACAGATGATTTGAAATTACTGGTGTTGTCAAGCATATTCAATGCCTACAATTGTCTCGTATGGTAGGTCTAGAAGCGATGTCAGTTAGGATGATAATCCATCATGCAATTCTAAGAGCGGTACCTCTCTTTAGAAAGATGGTCGTAGTGACGGCTTGTCTGTGGTGCACAAAACGATTTCTTTATCTCTTTATAAAATAGGATTGCATGAATAGGGAGCCAACAATGTACGGGAGTAGCATGATTTTGAAACGTGTCAGACCCACCGACTTAGCACAGAAGAAGACATCGCAACTGAAATTGAAAGAACACTATTGAATCTCAAATACCGTAAAAAAAATGGGACGTCATACGAAGTGTATCATCAATCGGTTCGCTTTGCAACAAAAAAAAGTAGGAAGAGAAAGGATGGTAGCTGGCAACGGGGAAGGGGGAAGGTTCAGGTAGCTTCTTAACAGGATGGGAGGAGAGAACAGAAAACGTAAGATTGTTAACTAATCAGAGACAGGATGGGTTGAGGGGGAGTGGCCAGGACAACAGGGAAGATAATGTTGATCGCAAGCAACATGCAGTTATTGTGAGACGGTTAGTGAACTAGTGAACAGTGATAAGTGTGAACATTGGAACGGAAAGAAAACAATACAGACTTATGTACTAACAAATATAAGTGCAATGTAATTGTAGAATGTTTCACAAGGTCGGTTGCAATTACCAATCTTAAAGAACAGATGATAGTAGAACGTAGGTTGACCTGAATTCGAGTTAGGCCGATTGGAATTTTTCAAAAGTTGGGAAAAATGGACAAGTGAATCATGTACACTTGTAGTTAATGTTAATGCATGGAGGAACGATAGCAAACGGGTTCAGAATGTACGTAGTGCTAACAAGGAAGAGAAAAAAGGGTTCAAGGTTTGAATGTTTTGAAATTTGAAAATGGTCCGAGGACCTTGAAACTTTCTATGTAGGTCCGGAAGACCTAATGTACGGGGGTTGGGTGTCGCCAGGGGGGTTCGAAATTTTGGGTCAAATTTGCTCTAGCTCGAACGGTTCTCGAGATACGAGGGTTCGAAGTGTCAAATTTCGAGAAAATTCGAAAACTTGACACATGGAACAAATAGGTTCAGAAGTCTAAGGACGAAATTAATAGTACGTACAACGTAGGTCGACTCGAATTCGAGATAGGAAGATTCGAATGTTTCAAAAGTTGGGAAAAATGGACAAGTGAATCATGTACACTTGTAGTTAATGTTAATGCATGGAGGAACGATAGCAAACGGGTTCAGACTGTACGTAGTGGAAACAAGGAGGAGAGAAGACTGCACATCTTCATGA
>JAGDQP010011404.1:209-24833 GCA_022664845.1 Lepisma saccharinum
TGTTTGTTTGTTTGTTTGTTTGTTTGTTTGTTTGTTTGTTTGTTTGTTTGTTTGGCAGTTATTTATTTATTTTTAGAAGCATAGTATAATAAACAAAACTGTATTTCGTAATGTCTTTAACAAAACAGTATCCTAGGACATATCTCAGAGCTGAGGTAAAGAAGTTAGTGCTTACCGCTACAAACTGAGAAAATGTCACGTGACAAGATACAAAAAAGGTCAAGAGTAAACACCTTACGTTTTTTTAAATGGTCGAGCAACCATTGTTGATCCACTTCATGTGGATTGATAGTAGATAGACTGTTAGGAAGACGTGAAACCAACCGAGCGAGTGATTGTTGTGGAGTGCTGCTTTGCATTTTATTTCACGTGAACTAAATTTTTCGTTATCTGTTTGTTACAGCCAGTTGCATTATGGACCGGAAAACAAATATTCAGTCTGATATTAAAACCGAATAAGGATTGTCCAATAAAAGTGAATCTGCGTACGAAGGGGAAAGCATACACATCTGGCGAAGAACTGTGCATAAATGATTCATGTGAGTAATCCCTACATTTTCAGTAATGTTATAAAGTTCTTTTGTGTGAGTGTTCAAAGAAATAATCCGTCAGTGCTTTGAATAATCCATTCATCAATGCGTGTGCGTAGTCACGCGAAAAGGAATCATTCAGATGTTGGAATAGTCATCGTGATTAAATTGATGCTTATCAATGTATTATATATGTGTACAACTTATGAACTGTAAATAAGACAGAAAAGAAATGAACGAAAAAAATATCTGTGTACAATTTACAACTTGTAAATAGGACTACTAAACAAGTAAACGGATAATAAATGATACAGAATGTACACACATTAAAATTATGATAGCAAAAAATCGATGAAAGCAGTCCAGGTTTTATGCAGATTTTCTCGGTTCGTAAACATGAGAGGAATACGAATTCAGATTTCCCGTTTCTGGTACCTGGTTATAGGGTTCGAATTCCACCTGTGATATGGATTTTAAAAGGATTGTACCTCGTATAATTGAGACGGGCGAAGTCAGTAGTTGCTAAAAATGACCCATGCAAACTAGAGCTTTTATATGATTTATCTTCCTTGTTATGTCTTTTTTTTCCTCTTTCTCTTTTCCATTCAGTCATAATTTCAGTTGAATCCTTTAGTATACAGTTACGTTACCAATGCTAACCAGCGCTCCCTCATTGTGTATTTTTTTTATTTCCAGCTGATTTTTCCCCATTCTTTTCCATGTCCAACTTTGAAAGGCTTCCAATTTTGTTCGTTTCTAAGTTTCGCGACCCTATATAACGAAGTACTCTATACATTTAATAGGTGGGGCCTGTGGTTAAGTCGTGTGGGGTAAGGTCGCTTTCGTTGCAAGCTACATCACATGTTTATCTGAACTCGCACTTCGCGTCGGATTGAACCCAAGGCGTGGACCAAATCCCACTTTAATAGTAGACTCCATGCGTATGAATCTACGCACTCGATTAGGATGGATGGCCGCGGTGGCTCAGTGGTAGAGCGCTCACCTGTGGTGCTTGGGGTCGTCAGTTATTCCAGCTCATGCCATGTAGGCTTTGTGGTGGACAGACACCGTGTGCATGGGTTTTCTCGGGGTTTCCCCTTTCTTCCTACTTGCTTCATTCCACCAATTCATCCGATCATCATTCATACGGCCTGAGCCAAAGTTGCCTAAAGGACTTAACATAAAATTCTATTAGGATGAACATTTCATAAATCTTTCCAGAGAAGATTCTTGTTCGTCGGGAAATATGTCTATCATTACTATTCTTGCTTCGCCAAATTTAAAGTTGATACCTGTTCTGTTTTTCTCTTCCAACTTTGGTGTTTGCAATGGGGATGAAAGACTGTTAATGTTAAAACTCTAAAAGTACTGTAGAAAACATCCATTTTGTTTTCTGCAGGTGTCATTTCGTCTGTAGTGTCTTTCTCTTCTCTGCTGTTGTAGACTAATTCTTAACACATCATTCACTTCAGTAAACTCAATCTTACGAACACACAGACGTTCATAAGATGAATCTTATGCGTTGTAAAGGATGTGTTAGATAGTTTCTGGCTTATCAATTCTCTATCATCACATCAGTTGGTAGCATTATACTCTTCACGAAGAGAATTTTGTTTTTCAATTTTTTTTTTTACATTATTAAGAGACACAAACTTTATGCACTAACAAAAGTTTCTACATTTTAAGCAAGATTACTTCTTTGATTGCAGATGTTGTAATACGAAACTCAGAATTGCTGGCTGGTTCAATGGATAAATCAACTTTGGGTTCTGGCTCTAAAAATAATATATTTTACGTTTTGTTAAGAGATTTCGGAGAAGATATTGCAGCCACTGCGATGTGGAGATTAGCTCGGCTAGCGTCGTACTTCCTAATGAACCGTGGATTTTCTATTGGTATAGGAGATGTTACTCCAGGAACTGGGCTGTTAAGAGCCAAGCAAGAACTTCTAGATAAAGGGTAAGTGAGAGAAAATAATCTCGTATTTTTGTTTTTAAGCTTCACAATGCGTTTTTGTTATTTCTTGATAAAAATAGTACCGGTTTGCAATAAACAGACACATAGTTTATTCCATATTTGTTCGAAACTTTCGTAGAACAGGTAGTTTGTAAGGATAAACGTTTTATTAATTTGAATCTACAATTTATAAGCTTCGGAATGAGATCAGTGAAGTAGTTAGGGGCTGCACGGTAATGTACCAGAGACAATTGTTTACGATTTTGTTTTGTTTGGACATTTCGTAATCAATCCAAGGACGTGCAGTTCAAACAATTTGTACATTTTTTTTATGTATTCTGTTTATAGTAACTTTACCATTTTTTTATCTGGTTGTGACATTATCATAGGCAATAATTTCGCTGTAGTTAGTAGTTGTACAAGAAACAGCAGTGTTGCCAGCCGTAGCTAAATCTTCGACATGAATATTTTTCTCAACATTTTCAAAAGCATTATAGTACCAATTGGTTGTAAAGAGTAGAAGCTTTATGTATTTTGAATGAACAGTTTGAAGCTTGGAAGCTATAAATCAGAGCAATGGTATAGTTAGGGGTACGCATTAACTTACCAAGGATAGGTCTACCATTTCGTTAAAATGTGTGCTCAGTGGCAGAAGGTTGAAGTAGTATAGAGTTCTTATTTTTATTTATTTGCCTTTACGCACAACATGTAAAATCGAAACAAGACAAAGAACAAACTGACGGAGTTTTGTGCATGCCATTTGAGGATGGTAAATGTGCTTATATTTAATCGTATGTGAGTGTTTTAAAGTTGAGGTTAATTAGTGGCCATGCTCACTGAACTTGTAGATTTTTCACGGTAGGAAACGAGAAGAAAGTAGATATTAATTTCTTTTAACAAATACCTTGCGTGTGTCGTTAGAAGTTGAAAAAAGGCACAGAAAACTTGGTCATTATCCTAGTGGGGATTCGAACCCTGGTCTACCTATTGCCGCTGTACTAAATAAAGTACAAGGTGAATACTAAAACTATGCATATCGTGTGAAACTCGAGCGTCTGCTGAGCCAACCAAACTCTGCAGGTAACGGAAGTGAAGGCATTCCACTTCTTCAGGTAAGTTTTAGTTACGGAACTTGGTAGAGCACCCGACTAACAATCAAAAGACCGTGGTTCGATTCCCCGGTCGTTACCAATTTTTGTATACTTTGGTGCTTATGTATAACCATGATGCTCAAGGCAGCTGTACAATTCAAAGTATGTACCTTGTACGGACGTGTTTTGTTTGTTTGTACGCTAAATTACACCAACATTACACCTCCCCCATCCCCACAAAGTATAGATAAATCATTCTCCAAGTTCAGAAGTAATTACACCATCACCCAGCGGAAGTTTATGAAATTACATGCGAGTGTGATAACACGTATATTGGCATGACCAAAAGGAACCTTTAAGCCGGAATCAAAGAACACACAGAAACTTGATACACACTTTAGTTTGAAGCTATTTCATTATTTTTTTTATTTATTTATTTGTAACATCGTCAAAGTATTTATTCCCTGACAGGAAATCGTGTGTCTGTATCTCCAGAAAAGAAATTAAATTAATACTCTTCCGTGCCTTATTTAGCGCTATATAACTCATTGATCTGATATCGCTGTTTTTGTCCCCCATTATGTCGGTGCTATTTGTCGTTAATTTTTCTTCTCTGTTAAGGTACGCAAAATGTGATGAATATATTCGGCAGTTGGAAGATGGACGTTTACAGTGCCAACCAGGCTGCAGTGCAGAAGAAACGTTAGAAGCAGTCATTCTGAAGGAATTGTCTGTCATAAGAGATCATGCTGGCAAGGCTTGCCTTAAAGAACTCCATCGTAGTAATAGTCCTCTTACTATGGCCTTGTGTGGCTCTAAAGGTAAGTGCATATTTACAGATTGAATATCGAAGTACGAGAGACACTTAATAAAGGAAAGGAAGGAAAAGAGTTTAAAAAAAAATTACTGAATGAAACATAAGTGTGATACAAGTAACAAATAGCAAAGTAACCTTAATATTTCGGCTAACCACTTCATTTTCAACCAATAAAAAGAAAAGTTGAATTAAAAATGGAGGGTAACGTCTGTCAAGTACGGCACAAGGATTTCATATTTTGAAAGTTTACTTTGGATTTGATTTATTTGTTCGAATCTTTTTTTTTTTTTTTTGGACTAAGATCCATTTACAACTGACATCAATCAACGGAGACGGCTGTAGAAAGTCCGGCACAGCCCAGATCGAAGGTACCGTCCCGCCATTAGGGCCAGGAGCTTCCGAACATGAAGCCAACCAACAGAGAGTTTTTTTTTTATCTTCTGTACGTACTAGTTTCATTCCAAGTATTGTCATTTTAATTTTGTAACAAAGTAGTGGAGTTTGAGAATTGTTACTAAACAGGATCTCCCAATATTGACCAACTTCTTTTTCTGCAAAGTTTTTACATTATCGTAACTTGCAGTTTTAAAGCTAGGGAGACCTTAGCAGGTACTAAGAGAATACAAATTATTGTTTCTTTTGCTCAGCATTGAAAAACCTTCATCACTTCGAATTGGGGTTCGGCTACTTCTTCATTCACTCATCTCCTTAGGTCCTCACAATGCTAAAAAATCCGGAAATCGCAGTCGACACTACTAGCACCGAAAGCGAGGGCATTAACTATTCAGATAAGCAGGGGTCCGCCTACTTCCACCATGACAATTCAATTCTCCGGGTATGATATTTTAATTTCCGGCATGGCCGCAGAATGTCTGTGGGTGTAGATTGAAGCAAACTCATGTACCCAAGCTCGTCAGTCCAGGTTCCAACATGGGTTTACATGAGCAACAGACCAAATGAGTCGTTCGTTGCCGAGCAGCAGAAAAAGTACTACGTGCCCGTCCATGCTGGCGGAAAGAAATGAGTGATAACAATCTGGAGCAGTGCACAAACACCATGTTTCGTGTGGTGGTTGCTAAAGTGCTAATAAAATGTCACCCTATTAACTGTGGATTATTGTGAATTCGCTGTGAAGAAATCGAGAATCATGGATGCGCGAGATCTGTACAATCTACCAAAACATGAATAACAAAACGAGTCAAGTGCAATTGTGGACAGTATTTTCGCACCCAATACTAATACGACCTTAATTTCTTACTCGTCCCTGAAGATAATTAAACAATGATGAAATACATAATTTTACAGGAGAGTCATACTCTAACCAACCTTTGGTAAGATACATTGAGTGCTGTATTTTATTTCATTTAATTCACATTTTATGATCTGAACAGTCAGTCAACCATTGCCTAAGTTTGTCAGAGTCTAAGGATGATGTCCTGACGAGCACTCTTCCGGAGACAGGGCTGTAATTTAGGTACTATCTAGGCAATCGCCTGGTCAATTTAGAAAAACCCTAAAATACCGCAGTCAAAATGGGTGACTGCGGAACTCAAACCGTGCGTTGTCTTTCCCAAAGCCATCCGAAATCTCCGACTGTTACCATCAGATCATGGGGACTGGATGAAAATCAGTTAGTACTGCACCGAATTTCAACAACATAGAACTTAGGTATCACCTATCAGTTTAAGGTTGTAACTCAACACGGAACGGAAACCAGCGGAGATGGGAGCCGGTGCGTTGATCACGCAACACTTAATTAAACAGCCGCCCAGGTAGCCGTGCGAACGACTCGAAGGTCCCGGGTTCGAGTCGGCAGGGGCATGGGTATTTGTCGACCAAAGTTACTAGACTGGCCCATATAAAATAAAGTTTTCCAAAGTTTTACTTAATTAAACAATAGCAATCTGTAGGTTAAGACCTGATTGGGAGTGTAGCCTCATGAAGTAACGTTGCGGAAGTAACGTTTTGTATTTTATGTTACCTTTGCAAGTAAGTGAGCATTAGGCAATAATTGATAAACAAATTGAGTAATGAAAGTGTTTGATTGTGTAATATTTTGATGTATGTGTTTCAAAAGTGAGTGAATGAAATATTTCGTACTATTTCAGGTTCGTTCATTAACATATCACAAATGATAGCTTGTGTCGGACAGCAAGCCATCAGTGGGAAGCGAGTTCCAAACGGTTTCGAAGACAGAGCGTTGCCACATTTTGAAAGACACTGTAAGTATTTATTTATTGAAAATAATTACCTCAGGCATGCACTTAGTTACCGAGCTTCTCCAAATTAAATACATTCTTCATTTGCATAAGTTGAAACTGTTAGTGTGGATATTGAATATATGATGTATATATACTGCAATTTGAAACGTATATTGCCTATATTTTAGATCATTTTATATTTTATCAGTTGTATGCGGAATGAAACATCTAGCTTAACTTAGGTAATTGAAATCTGGCCTGCGTCTCTTTCAAAGAAGGCTCTTTCTGCGTTGATATCTGTTCTTCCGTGCTTCAAATACTTCCGAGAAATCGGGCCGCCGTGGCTCAGTTTGTAGAGCGTTCACCTCTTGTTTTAGGGGTCGTCGGATCGATCCCTCCTCATGCCATGTGGGTTTTGTGGTGGACAAACACCGTGTGCGTGAGTTTTGTCGGGGTGCTTCCGTTTCCTCCCACTTTCTTCATTCCACCAATTCATCCCATTATTATCCATATGGTCTGAGCCATAGTTGCATAAAGGCCTTAAAATAAATTCAATTCAATGCTCCCAAGCTTCCAAGGAATCTTTTTGTTGAAGCGCGTCAGGCACTGCCTGCAATTCTTCCCGGGTCTCTTGAACCTTTGAGATGAAAGTTGGATCACCATTGACCTGTTAACGAAAATCGGGTCTAATCTGACCAGAAGTCAACAGCCGGTGGACGAACTCGCCAGCTACGCGATGCATATTTAAATCGTGAGGATCGTTTGAGCTGCTCCAAATGACACAATTATGAATGAGGATTCAGGCCCGAATACTCTTCCCCAGGCAGTTAGTTCCTTTCCATATCAACACTGACTCATGAGACAGTTTAGAATTTCTTGGCCTGAAAACAAGTGTGTACTCAATCGTATTCGTTTGATTTGTCTCCTTGTGTTAATTTTCTGTATTTTCAAATTTAAAATTACCGCTGAAAGGAAAAAAAGCCAAACGTCATACAAAAAGAAGACCTGCAGAAGCCGTCCGTTCCTTGTTAGGTTGCACAACTCATTGTATTAATGCAGAAGGGATTTACTTTAAGTAAGTTACATAGAATATCAAACTGTTTCTTTTCTGGTCAATTCCATGAAGTCAATCTTACTAACACACACAGTAAAAGTCATGGGATAGATATCACGTAGTACCTCCCTCTAGTCCTACAAAGTTCAGTAACTTCAGGTGTTATTACTGTAATTCCATAGGTGGACGGAAGATCTTTTGAAAGATGTTGAGCCACACCTACAGCTCCCTGGAATTTGTAGGTGGAGGATCTTGGGTGCGAATTGACGTCTTTAACTCTCCACTTTAATGCCCATTTGGGTTCATGTGGCCACATCATTCGGAACTGTCCAGAACTCCTCGGAACAGATTCTGGACAACTTGGACCCAAAGATACTGTGTGGTATCCTACAGGAACTTCTCATTGTTATGGGGCGTACATGAAGTTCACAAAAGGCTGCAAATGGTTATCAAGCGCTGCAACGTAACAGTTCGGTCAGCGTGTTTAGGAGGACTATTGGAGCCAACCTATGCCACGTCTCAAATCAGTATTGAGCCACGACTTTCCTACACAGTACCCTGTTGCCAACTAGGCTTTACAGTCTCATAGAGTCTGTGTGGCACCTGAGCCCTATCACCAGCCCGAAATAACTGATACCGTGTCTTAATCGAATCGCGCCAAATTTCCCGAATTTCAGCGAGCCTAGGCCGGTATCGTGGTGTTTACAGAGTCACTCGGATGAGTCCCCTGATCTCGTATCGCACGGAAACTGAAGAAAACTGACCTGCTACATGTAATGTGTCTAGTATCTCCTTCATTGAATATGCATGTAATTTGAGCCAGTGTCGCTATCTATTACCATGGACAATTTTACCCCGATGCCGTTAATTACGGTTATGAAGCTGCTACGGTGTCCACGTTAGTTTCCATGCTGGACACACGTAAAACCGTGGATTTAGGAAGGTTGAATGTCCACACGACTTCGGAAATTGGATATCTCATTCGTCTGGTATCCACTATCATAGCTCGTTCAAACTCCGAGAAACTAGGTCGTGTTCAGCCTGGGTTACACTTTGCAACTGATCATTTGTTAAAGTCGTCACGCTATTCAAACATTGATAGACTGCTATCATATAACTTGTGACTTTCGAGTGTGTAGTTGTCGAACCGTGTAAATATTTAAAACATTAGCGTTGATTAAATTAGAATAGAATTTTGTTATTATTAATAATATATAATTTACAGGCTACAGAAATTTAGGCGGAACCGAGCAAATGCTGTTTATTGCTCCTCCTCTCAATAATTGTTAATTAATTACAAAAATTGCGAAAAATACAGTGATTATATAATAATGCGATAATATGAATGATTATACAAAACTTAAATGAAAACTACAAATACATTGGTTAAATAATTACACGATAACATATCTGATAATATATACAAATTACTTGACAATATACTTAATAAAATGTACTGTATTAGATGTACTACCGCGGTGGCTCAGTTGGTAGAGTGCTCACCTCTGGCGCTAGGGGTTGTCGGATCGAACCCTGCTCATGCCATGTGGGCTTTGTGGTGGACAAACACCGCGTGCGTGGGTTTTCTCGGGGTTCTCCCACTTTCTCCATCATCATCCATCCGGCCTGAGTCAAAGTTGCCTAAAGACTTTAAACATTTCACATAAAATGTACTATATTTACAATTTAGATTGGTTTTGCTGGAGAAAGGTGTTCACTTGTTTTCTGATTGCTTTGTATGTTGTTGCTGTTCTTATGTTCGAGGGTAAGGAATTCGAAACACTATGTGTGAGACTTCGTAATCCATAGTTTAAGCGTGGTCTGGGTATTAGTAACTGACTGTTTGTTATTGCTCTTGTTCTTATAGGATGTGTTAAAGCTGTTACTCGGGACGATAATAAAGTCACATCGTTATTGAGTATCCTGTACATTAGGCAACTTAGTCTGTATAGATAAATTTCCTCTAGCGTTTTTATTTGAAGCTCTTCAAATAGAGGACGCGTATGCGCCAGAAAGTCTGCACCTTTCATTATTCTAAATGCTCTCTTTTGCAGTGAAAATAATTTTCGCTTGTATCAGTTACTTAAGTTCCCATACCATGATTCAATGCTATACGAAAGGTATGGGTGTACAAAAAGAATAATAATACATCTTAGTTACGTTTTCGGGAAACTTCCGGGAATTTTTAAAGAGTATACCAATGTGCAGTGACGCTTTTTTTTTTGCTTATTTCTATAAAGTGTTTTTCCCATGCGAAATGTTCGTCGAACCATGTAGCTGGATACTTTATATTTGAAACTGTAAGTATGTTTTCGGAATTGATAGAAATAGGATAGTATTTAATATTTTCTGTTTTATGAATATTTCTGAAATATACGCATTTTGTTTTTGGAATATTGAACGTTAATTTATTAATTTTGAACCACTGCTCTGATCTTCCTAAGTCGTTATTAATTGCCTTTTGCACTAAATCAAGTGTGGGTCCCTTCTTGAATATAATTGTGTCGTCTGCAAATAACAGACACTTTGGTTCACTTAAAATTTCCGGCAAATCATTAATATATAACACAAATAGTAGCGGTCCTAAGACAGATCCTTGTGGTATTCCACAATTTACTGCTTTTAAATTTGACATCGCCTTATTAACATAAGTATATTGCTTTCGATTTTGCAGATAACTTTTGAAGAGATCGTAAGTAATACCGCGTATTCCCTAACAATATAGCTTCTGAAGCAGTATCTTACGATTTACCGTATCGAATGCTTTCTTTAGATCTATGAATACCTCTATTACGTACTTGCTCTCATCAAGTGTTTCAGAGATGTAATTTGAAATATTACTGACAGCAAGTTGCGTAGATTTGTTTTCCTGAAATCCATATTTTTCTTGTTTTATAATCTTGTGATTATTAATGAAACTATTTATTCTTGAACATGTAGCTTTCTCAAACCCTTTGCTTAATATAGGGAGAATAGATATAGGCCGATAATTAGATTTATCTTTGTTATTTCCACCCTTGAAAACTGGTATTATTTTAGATTGGTTTAGAACAGGAGCTAATTCTGTCGCATTTTCTGTAACAATTTTAGTTACTGATATTGTCATACACAACACTTGTTTTGTTTGGTAATACTTTTATGCTGTTATAAATTTCCATTTCACTTGCAGGATTAAGAAACAATGTGGATTGCTCCATTTTCAACCTAAGCCCCCCTATCTCATCATTCGTTACATTTTTTATATTAGCTGCTAAGTCTTCCTCAATACCCGTGAAGTATGTGTTGAATTCATTCGCGACATTTTGTGGATCCGTAATGAATTGGCTACATTCGTCTTCAATGTTAATGTCACTATTTTCTACCGATTTCTTAAGATTTATTGCCCGTTTCATGATGTTCCATTTTTCTTTAGTGTTAAGTTGCCATTTACAACAAAGTATAGCGATAGTCATTCATGGCTAGATTTTAACTACATATTTGCTATTTACTTTTCTGATTACCGTACATTCCCGTATATAATTTTGTATTGTCGTTTGAGGTTGTTTTAAGGCATTTGTCAGACAAGTTGAGTTATGTACTCCGGTTAATACCTAATTTGTTTCTTTTATTTTTTGTTTTATCTTTGAATAATCGCGAACAGCTATTTCTTTTGCCAGGTCGGATCTGTTTTTTATTCATATTGATGTGAACATGTAAATTGGAAAGTGATCGCTAATGCGGGTAGTTATTGCTCCTGATTGTATATCTATATTTATTATATTTGTTCCCATATGATCTATAATACTGCGAGTGTTCCCTTGTGAGTTCAATCAATAACATTTCACATGATTCCAAATTAATCATGCTGTTTAAATATTCGCATACAAAGTAATTTAACGTGAATCCTAATGTACTACTCCGCCATGCCCTTTGCATGGATTTGTTTTACCATAGCTTCTTATTTTATTTTCATATATGTAATTAGGAAGCCAAATATAGTTTTGTTTGTCCTTGATCCTTATGCGTTTCACTTATAGCAATAATTGAGAATTCATTATTGAGAGCATTTAAAAATGCCACAAATTCTGTACGTCAGCTGGGCTCCTGTACGTAAATTATAAATATTTAAGTGGAGTAGCATAAATCTCATATGATGAAATTCTTTTTTGTATCTAGCTAAAATACCAGCCGCGAAAGGTTTCGTGGAAAACAGTTTCTACTCTGGGATGACGCCAACAGAATTTTTCTTTCATACGATGGGAGGTCGAGAAGGATTGGTTGACACTGCAGTGAAAACAGCAGAAACGGGATACATGCAACGAAGACTTGTGAAGGTGAGTAGGAGTTTTGTATTGGTCTCCTTATCTAACTGTTAAAAAAACATCACATTCGCTCTGGAGCGTCTGTTATTCACAGCTAAAATTACTATCTGTATTACTTTGGTGTAGGGTTGCCACCTGGCCCGTATAATCCGGGATGTCCCGTATTTTAGTTTTTTTTTGCACGTCCCGTATTATACCGTAAGAAGTAAATTATGACGAATATTTTCAACGTATCAATAATATTAACAAATAAACAGTGATTAACTCTTTTCCAACTGTCTACTTACTACACAGACTGGCGAGCAGATTCTGTTCACATCTCCAGGCCCCAACATGAGACCTGAGGACATAATACTCGCGCCTTGTTTACTCTAATTGATAACACACTGAAAAAAAAAAAAATGGTTGGGTTAATTCAATACTTTTTGGTGTCTCAGAGTGATCACGACTTTTTTTGTGTTAAATCAACACCGTTTGTTGCATGATTTCGTTGATTCAACACTGTGATTGTGGTAGCATGACACTCTTCATTTTCTTGAATCAGAATTTACTGAAAAGTATTGAATTATTATTATTATTATTATTATTATTTTGCAGTGCAAATATTAACGTCAAATTAGCTTAGGAAGGAGAAATATCAATGTTCCGTCCGCCAGTGTTTTTGGAGTGTGATCATTCGCAAGCAAGACGTTTCCTGTGTTTTTGATTATTATAGAGGTTTTAAATTGTTCGGGTAGTTATATAGCAGTACTTACTAGTTACTACAGTAGTTATAGTAAGGGTAGGACCTTACTAGTTACTTTCATTTTGGGTTATTTCAGATTTGTCCCGTATTTTTTTGCCGAGCGTCCTGTAATTTAGTCATCAAAAGGTGGCAACCCTTACTTTGGTGTGTGTCTTTCAGTTACCCTTGCAATTATTTCCATTCTATGTTGTTCATGTTATCGCCGTTCGTTATAATAATATTAGGAACTTAGCACAACACATTCGCTATTTACCACTTTTACAGCTCAAATCGAAAACCATAGTGTTTTCGATTTAAGTGAAGAAGTCCTGTCTGGACGCACCGCCAAAAGCAAGCTACGATTTCTTTCGCTTGATCAAATCGAGCCCTCTCAGGTGTACATGTATTCTTACATTTAACTGTTTATTTATTAAGAAAGAAAGTATGAGCGCCTGACTTTCCTTGAAATGCTTTCAGACGTTCCTTCACGAAGTTTTGAATATTCTATCATCCTCCCCTTTCGGCCTATTTCACCATCCGTTGTTTTCAAATTCAGAACTTCAGCTACTACATATTTTGATAGAAAAAGTGCTCTTATTCTTACTAAGCGTTCTGGTTAATTAATACTATTTCAGCACCCTAAGGCGTTGAAACTCAGTTTAAATTCTAAGGTCTTGGAATTTTATTTTTTTGAAGTGGTGATAGTGAGAATTGAACCCGGAAGCCAAGTGAACTTATTATTTTTACCATTGCCATCAATCCCCAGGAAATGATTTAAACTTTCTAAGCATGGTACCTACGGGTTTTAAGTCCTAGTAAGTTAGTTTTGTTTACTGTGTGAGGTATTCGGTGATCGGAAAATATTTATTTTTAGTACTAACGTGCAAGAATAACATACTTAGGTGCTGTGTAAATATATATATATAGATGTAGCTAATCTCTAGATCTAATATCAGTGTGTATGTTGGATTATATTTCAGTCACTGGAAGATCTGTGTTCTCAATATGACATGACCGTGAGGAATTCTATTGGTGATATAGTGCAGTTTTGTTATGGTGGTGATGGCCTTGATCCTGCATATATGGAAGGTAAGGTTTCAATTTATTTTATGAAGAAATCGTGATGATCTGGAGATGATGATGTAGCTGTAGTACTGGTAGTAATAGGAAACACATTGAGATAAGCTTTCCTTGGTTTAGTGGGCCTGAGGCTTATACAATATTGTTCAGTGATGCATGATTCCACCTATTGAATTGCGGAACTGTTGTCACTATATTTTTAGAATGAAAGTGAAGGAATTGTTCAAATCCCTGTATTGTAGATAATTTCATTAATATATTCGTGAAATGTCTATTATATGAGTTGAACAACCAGCTGTGGCGTAAGCGGTTTTCATCAGGGTCTTCAATATAGTCTGCGAGCCGACTTCCGTTTACCGGACGTATATTTTTCCATTGGGCTCAATCACATAAGAGGACTCGGATCGTCTTATTGAAACTGATCGTCACCACTTATTGTTCTCTGGGAATCACATTTCGATATCGCAAACTCTCTTTGACCCGACCACACACTGTTACTTCGTCGAAATCTAAACACCTTCTCTCTCTTTTCGTTTGCGCTTTCCGCCAGTGTTGTGTCTGCTCAAGCTGATCAATTAAGAGTAGTGGTTCCCAACCTTTTTCCATTTGTGTACCCCTTTTAAACACATTTCCGTAAATTGTACCCATTTTTTTTTTAAATAACTTTTTTAAAAAACTGACAATTTTGTTCAGTGCCTATCTACAGTGTTATTTTTCACGTAGTGTATTCAGATTTTTGTTTCATAACTAACGTTTTGCATTTTCTTGAATTTATGTATGGCCTTTAGGCATCTAAGGCTCAGACCGGGATAGGGGAGGGGAAAGGATTTGGGAAGGTGTCGGACGGGGTCTATGTTGAAGGTGCCATCCCGGCATTTTCCTGGTGTAACTGAGAAAAAAAACTCATTGAGGATGGTCAGCCGCTGGCATCGAACCCTTGGACTTTCTTTTACTTGTTTTTGGGATTAATGGTAGAGCGCTCACCTCTGGCGCGTGGGGTCATCGGTTCGATCTCAGTCCATGCCATGATGAACAAACACCGTGTGCGTGTGGATTTTCTCGGGTTTCTCCCGTTTCCTCCCACTGTATTCATTCTATTAATTCATCCCATCATCATTCATACGGCTTGGACCAAAGTTGCCTAAAGGCCTTAAAATAAATTCAAATTCAAAGTTTACTGGTTTTTCCGCCATTACTGAATACAGATTGAGTGAGTATTATATCACTGAATGAGCCAGCACTTATTCCCGGTTGGGAATCGATTAATTAGAGCAACAGTAATCAGCATTCGACGATTGAAATTATAGCTTGTTGGTACCAAGACAGCTTGTTGGTTAAAAGTGTTAAGTAAGGTTTCGTAAAGTTTCCTGGCATGAGAAAATACTGCGACCATTCTTATGTTCGGCTTTTGTGGCAATTTAGCAATTTATCCTGGAAAATCTTCACCTGGTGTTTCCATCTCCTCCGCATTTTACTAGTTCTAAATAGATGTAGACTTTTAACTAAAATTCGAACGTTGATATGAAATGGTGGTTTTGAGAAGATACACGAACACTAATTGTACGACGCGAAGATTAAGTAGTATCTACAAAAACATAATAACACTAGAGCATTCTAAAAAAATTTCTGTACTCTAGAATTGAATCTAATTTTATTATGGCCTGTAGGCATCTAAGGCTCAGGCCGGGATAGGGAAGGCGAAAGGATTTGGGAAGGTGTCGGCCAGGGGCCTATGTTGAAGGTGCCATTCCGACATTTCTTGGTGGGACTGAGAAAAAATCCTGGAAAAACCTCAGTCAGGATGGTCGGCCGCTGGGATCTAACCCACGACGTCCCGAATGCTACGCCAACGTTGTACCATTGAGCTGCGGCAGTTTGGCCTCTGTACTCTAGAGGGTTAAAGGATGAAAAACAAAAACAAATAAAAACCCTACCTTGTAGATCATTTTCTCAAGGAGAGAGACATATTTACGCTAAGCGAGATGCTATATTCTCGTTTATATGACATGATTTATTGCATTTTAATTTCCTTCTCCATGACGGCTAAAATAATGCAGCTGCTGAAAAGATATTGAGAAAATCATTCCATTTTTCTTTGTGTCTGTGTATAAAAATTTAATCTCGAGTATTTTAAATGTAAGTTTGTAGAAAAAAAAAATGTGTTTTGTTTACAGGTAAGGATCGTCCTGTTGATTTTAATCGTGTATTAGGACACGTTCGAGCCAAGACAAAATGTGATGATGAAGATTCTCTGGATGGGCCCAGTATTTTACAAGCTAGTGAGGAGATACTAAAGTCAGATGAATTTGAAACCTGTAGTGAGGAATTCAAAGAGGAACTCAGGTATGGTATCGCTTGAGTCCACCTTCCGTTTGTTCAATATGGATTTTTTTTTTTTTAAGATTCACGTCTTTTGCTCTTAGTCTCATTGTGCACACACCCAAACCCTAATGCAGTTGCCCCCTTGGTCTAATGGCGAAAGTCGTTCTCCAAGGACAAACACGAACGTGGTTCGTATCCTACGTTGATAGTAGAACGTGCGCTTAACGAACGAATAACTTGGGTGGTAACCTTAACGTACAGAAATTTTCTTTTAATCTGCATATCGACCTTTTAACAAGTAAACCTATTGATGGTTGAAAGCGCTTTTTTGACCATACTTGGTTGAGGAGTAGGGTAATCAAGAAACCAGCTGAAAATACAATTAAAAGCGCTTTCGCCCATAGAGACAGACGCAGTGGCCAAAAGTTTGATTCATAAAGATAAGTATTAATAGTGTGATCTATGACGGAAAACACATGCTTATGTGTAAAAATGCTTGAAATAATGGAAAATAAATACAGGTTAATAGTTATTGAGTGAATGCGCTATCTTTTACAGTGTAAGTTCGTCGTGGCTGCCATCTTGAAGTCGGACATCTTGAATCTTGCTCGATATTTTTTTTTAAATGGGAAGGGGGTCGTGTAACGTATCAGTCTGGGCTAGAATTTTACCAGAAATACATTGGTGAAGTCAGTTTTACCATAAATTTATTTTTGAGAGATGTAATGAGATGTGATTCTTAGTATCCGTAGTTGATTGAAATATCTCTTCTTTTTGAAACAGTCAAAACTGAATGCACAGATAATGAGTATTGGGGACCACGTACACAGTACTTATTACTTGAGCATTCGGTTTTAATTTCTTTCACTGTTTCAAAAAGAACAGAGTATTTCCAGACTTTTCAATCAATTACGGCTACTAATGTCACATCTCCTCTACCAAGTTTGGTCAAAAAAGCGCTTACAACCATCGATAGGCTTACTTGTAAGTGCTTTTTTTTTAATCGGACAATATTAACCTGTAACAAAAACAAAAATTACTATTGCGTCACTGTAGCGAAGAACTAAGCTTGTAATTTTTCAGTGATACAACACTTGGCTAATATCAGTGGCCTGTTTCTGAAAACTTTCGGATGAGTATTACTAGTCTCTACACTGGTAATATCAATTCGCTTCACAAGCTCCTGTTTCTGAAACTCACACGTGAAAAATATTAGCTCCACGGACTAGTATCACAAGTGAATGTGACTAGTATTACTAGGGATTCTGTTTCTCAAAATATCAGTACAATCGTCTACACTTGTAACCCACAAGTAAATGTCCACAAATATCTGCAGACTTGTAGTGTATGTAGCAGGGTTGAAAAAAATCATGATTTTTTTTAAAAAAAAAATCATTTTTGTTGATTTTTTTTTTATTTAAATAACTTGCGACACTGATACAGCTACTAAGTTAGTTTTTTCTTTTCAAATACCTTAGCCAGTAAACACTAAAATTAAATTCATAACTATGTGGTGTTCGCTACGGAAGACAGCCATGAAAAATGGGCAATTACAACAGATTGTAATAGTTTTCAAAAGAAAAGAAGATATGGCGTTACCTATGGTGTATTTTACAAAGGAAAGTCAACTTGTAGGAAACTTCTACGTTAATTTCGTCGGTACACGATGAATGAAGTGGTTTCAACCGTAATTAAGTTCGAAACAGAAACGATTTACAGTATTTCTTCTACACATCAGCTTTCCTTCTAAAATAACGTCTGTGCCTTCCTTCCTTTCAAAGTAACTGAAAATGTTATAATCGCAATTGCTTCTTTTTTCCACGCTACATTTCTGAAACGAAATGTCCCACGATTTAAGTTCTCTTTGATCTATTTGAGTTCATTTCAGTTAAGGTTTTCAGCTCCCATATTGTACTATCAATTTGGGAACATCTTATGACAATAAATTCCATAAAGTATGAGGGCTGCTTTGGAGCCGCGGTCGCTCAGTGGTAGAGCGCTTACCTCCGGTCCGTGGGGTCCTCGATTCGATCCCGGCTCGTGCCATTTAGACTTCGGTGTGCGTGGGTTTTCTCAGGGTTCTTTCATTTCCTCCCATTTTCTTCATTCCACCAATTCTCCCTACATCATCCATTCGGTCTGATCCAAATTTGCCTAAAGGCCTAAGATAAAATTCAATTCAGTGAAAGGTTGAATACATTGAAATCAATAGTGGATACACAGAAGTGGATATTCGCCTTTTAGCGAACACATAGGTAAACTTTATACTTCTAATAAGAATAAATTATTTTTGAACAAGTTGTGAAGAAATCAAATAATTTGATACAAATACATTTTGCGTAATAAAAAGTAGGTAATGTTACGAAACAACAAGTTTTGTTTTGTAAGTCAAAGCTGGATTTTTTGTTTTCATGTTCGTTTTCAATATATTACAAAAATAAATATATTGGTAATACAAATTGTAAACGTATAATGTGAATTGGTTTCCTACGTGCTCTTCTAAAATTTCGCATCTTTTATGAAATGAACCAATCAAATAGTTTGTTGAAATTCTTAGTCCATCACTTTGGTTTGGGTTTACATCATAAGGACTGGAAGGTGAATCTTAAAGCTTACATCTAATTCAAACCACAAAATTATTAAAAATACTGCACTTTATTTCTACTTTTTTTTTAAAAAAAATATTTTTTTATTATTTAAATCAGTAAATCAACCAATCTTGGTACGTAGACAGATCGTTACAAGCCAAGATTTACTTTCTTTTACAGTGTTATTGATAAAGAGAGGAATTACGTGCATACATTTTTCAAGTGCACTCTAATTTTGAAAAATATCATTAATACAAAAATGCCCTTCCAGCATAAATATTCATCTGATAAGTGTGGTGCTTTTACTATAGTCAAGCCAAAACTCGCTTATTTTTAAATCATCATCATCTTCTTCGTTGATTATTATTATTGTTGTTGTTGTTGTTATTATTATTTTGTTGTTGTTAAAGGATCAGGAATTTGTTCCAACAACAATAAAATCATTGAAATCAAGTTTGCCACAATGTGTCCCAAGAATAGGAATAATTCTTGGAGGTTTTTCCAGGAGTTTTCCTCAGCCCTACCAGGCGAACGCCGGATGGTGCCTACACAATCGGCCCTGGCTATCTACCTTCCAACACACGCTTCCCACCCTATCCCGGTCTGAGCCTCAGATGCTACCTCCCACAATCCTTTTTCCTCACCCGTCCCGGCCGGGACTTGTGCTTAAACACCATAAATAAATTCACACGTGCACACAAATAATATAGATGTGAATATACATTACGAATATAGTATACTGGGTGTCAGGAATAGTAAGGTACCGCCTCTTCATTCTTCATTGTCAATTCAGAGTGCGGAATGTTAATTACAGGACATATAGATTACATCCAATTTTAATATGGTTGAAGAAACTCATATCAGAAGCAAAAATGTTAAACTAAAAATGAACTATTAAACCTATTACTATTAGCCCATCATCACCTTACTATTGTGTGTCGTGAAAATAAAAAAATAAATATATAAAAGAAAAGAAATAATTTTCCTGCTGTTAGGTTCAGGCCCTCGCTGGCAAAATGATAAATGTTTACAAGTAGCGTGCCTTAACTGACTACGCCACCGCGCCAATCAGAAAAAAAGCACCCCTATCAAACACTTATATTGCACACTGAGACAGTGCAGATTACTCGTTTCAGTCGTTTTTTGTTCTTTAAAATACGTTTTTGATAGTTAAACGTACTGAAGTGT
Organism: Lepisma saccharinum; assembly: GCA_022664845.1. Taxonomy (NCBI): domain Eukaryota; kingdom Metazoa; phylum Arthropoda; class Insecta; order Zygentoma; family Lepismatidae; genus Lepisma; species Lepisma saccharinum. Next base: position 20,062 of record JAGDQP010011404.1, read on the forward strand.
GTTGTACAAAAGTTCATATCAACAATGTCATGAAGTAGTGACGTGTATATATACGTATATGTTATTTTTCATGTTTTTAGCCTTCAAACTACTGCATCACAGAGCATTATAATAACTTACGGGTCGTATACTGTAGACTGGTGAATTATGAAAATAGCCAACAAGTTAATAGTGGTGGAAATTTTTTTGAGAAACAGAAAATATTAGAACTTGTAGATTCTAACTAGTGAACTTGTAGACTAGTATTTTTGAGAAACAGGCCCCAGGAGATGATATCCGTATACCATTTTCTTTGTATGTGTGGCTGGTTCTGCTATTTTCCTTGGCACTAGGTCTGCATCCAACATTAAGGAAAACACGCAAGATTATGTTTTAGGGCCGATCTTCCATCACTAACCACAATGCACTTCATAAAGTGTTTTTTTTTTCTCTCTTGTAAAGACCAGAGCACAATTCTGGGTTAATGCAATATCTATTTAGCAAGCTTTTTCCCTTTTCTGATGAGTGCTAGGTGCCGGGGCATTTTTAATAATGCCTCTCTTCCTGTGATTTCTGTCGTAGAGCCGACTGAATGATGATTAAATCTCCAGAAATATTATACGCAGGGTGATGATCACTGGGTCCATTTTGGTGATTGTTATCGCCTATCTGAAGTTACAGATGCTTATCAGAATAATGGAAACACCTGTAGTTGGCAACACGTCAGATATATGGGTTGGCAGTGGTGTCGTGGCGACCGCAGCGCCGGACTGCTGGTGGTGGTGTGTTAGGTCGGTCTCCATACTACGTCAGGCGTCGTGGAACAGGAGTGTGCAGTGGCTGCAGCAGACGGAGGTAGTGTAAAATGGGAGACCTCTCAGAGTTTCAAAGAGGGCAAATTGTTGGTGCGCGGTTATGTGGAGTGAGTGTGACGGCAGTGGCTAGTGTGTTAGGTGTGTCGCCAGGGACAGTGTCGAAGGTGATGACGGCCTACACAACACACGGGAAAACCACATCGGGGAAGCGGAACAATGGGCGGAAGAAAAGCATCAGTGACAGGGCACGCCGGGTATTAAAGCGCATTGTCACGCGGAACCGTCGTGCCACTGCGGCGCAAGTGACGGAGGAACTCAATCAGCACCTCCCCCAACCTGTTTCGACAATCACAGTCCGCCGCGAATTACATGACATGAACTTACGGGGTCGTGTTGCACGGGCCAAACCTCTCATCAGGGACCAGAACGCTTTAGCACGCCGCAAATGGTGCCGCGACCATGCAACTTGGACCGTTGACGACTGGAAACGTGTGGTATGGTCGGATGAGTCACCATTCACCCTATTCCAAACCACGGGCCGTGTTTATGTGTGGAGAACGCCCAAAGAAGCGTATGATCTGCAGTGTCTCCGCCCAACTGTGAAACATGGCGGCGGCACGGTGATGCTGTGGGCCGCAGTATCATGGTTTTCATTGGGTCCTGTGATCACACTTCGCGGACGCATCACTGCCAACGATTATGTCGCAATTTTAGGAGACCACTTGCATCCTATGGTCCGGATGTTGTTCCCGGACAATGACGCCATATTCCAGGATGATAATGCACCCATTCACACAGCTGGAGTTGTTGCAGCGTGGTTTGAGGAACATCGGGATGAAGTTCAACACCTCCCCTGGCCCGCCCAATCCCCAGATCTCAACATAATTGAACATCTGTGGTCCATCTTGGAAACACGACTCCGGCGACGATTTCCACCTCCATCCTCTCTCACAGAACTGACCGATGCCCTGCACGAGGAATGGTGTAATATTCCACTTGCTACCATTCACGACCTCTATGCCTCCATCCCACGTCGCATCAAGGCTGTTCTGAAGGCGAAAGGTGGCCCGACACCATATTAATCTGGTAAGTTGCACTTTCGTTCAGGTGTTTCCATTATTCTGATAAGCATCTGTATATGAACCAACGTGCGATCTCTTGTGTGATGTTTAAATGTCAGCATACATGACAAAATCAAATTTTTAATACTTTTCACCCTTTGTTGTGATAAATTTACTTTTCTTTAGCACATTATCTTGTTTAATCCTCAGAGTTTATTCCTTGAATAACTGCTATGTAATATTTTAAGCTATTATATTTTCTTTCTTTAGGAAGATAAAAAAACAATACAATTACTTTGTAGATTAACCTAATATATATTTTGTTGTATTTCTACGTATCAAATACATAAATGTATTTTTCGCTAGTTCTGAAAATGGCTATTAAATAAAGTTCCTTAACTGGGATTGTGTGTAGTAAAACCTTTAGTTTGATTACAAGTGGTTTGTATTTGTTTTTCTATTTTGTAGGTCTTTTGTAGAAAGTTGTGCCAGAAGAGTAGCGAAAGTAAGACACAGATTTGGATTGGATGATAAGTCAGAACTATCTCCTGTAGAAAAGCAGTTGGAACGAATTACCGTTAGCCAATTGGTTGAATTTTTTGACACCTGTCGAGAGAAGTATATGCGGTCTAGGATAGAACCTGGTAAGTGTTACATGTCTTTTTTTTTGTTTTTGTTTTTTATTTTAAGGTTATTGAAAAGCAACGTTAGGTGGCAACACTGCCTCCGTGTTTCACTAATGTATTTTTATCGTTTGCACGGAATTGCAATGTTGCTCCTACAAATTCAAGGCTAGAGAGTTCAAACTTTCACAGAAGAAAGTTCATAACCATTTCAAGAGTTCAGTCTGTGCAGATTTTGAATTTTCTGTTTTGTTCATTGTTGAAATCGCTAGATTGTTGTGAATATACAAACCTATAACAATGAACAAGGAAAAAAAAAAAAAAAACGGCACGGATCAAAATCTTGAAATAATGATGAACTTTCTTCTCTGAAAGTTTGAACTCTTCAATTTGAATTTGTAGGAGCAGCATTGTGATTTTGCGCAATGCAGAAAATACATTAGAAACATACGGAGGTAGTTCTGCCATCTAGCTTGAGAGATCATTGTTTTACACTAACCTTAAAGATGTTGATAGGAAGCTGAATTAGAGAAACGTGGGAGAAGAACTCTCTTTGTTAAGTAAATGAAAGTTTAAGAAAGAGAAAACCATGGAAGTGCTTATGGAAATATTCTACTCTTATTGTATCAAACTCAGTGGATTTGTATTGTCAGTAATATGAATGGATACTAGAAAAAATTGCGTAGATTCAAACTCATCACGCGGCTATCCTGACTAAGATTAACCGGTGCTTCCTGAGTTACACCGGGCGAGTTCCGGCAGAAAGCATTAGTTACGGCCAGGGCCTCTGTCTTTCCCTTTCGTCTTCAGCGGCAGAGTTTAGAACAGAGATAATCCGATATATTAGTGTGATTAGTAACAGTTCTTGACAGAATGAAGTTGAATGTAACGTGTTGTCTCTGATTACGTTTATTATTGGAAAAAATATTTATGTTGTAAACTTCACTATTTGTATCCTTTGCGAAGTGCTCCTTTTGCCTAAGACATTTTCAGTCCTAAGCAATGATATCTCTCAGTTAAAACAATTTTTGGGAAATGAATTGAAAAGGAAGCAGTCATGGCTTCTATTGAGGATACCTTCTCGTTATTCAGTTTGGTAGGACTGAAGGGAAAATCTTGGAGGTAGTGTTATTAGTGATCAGTTTGCTTCTTCATATTTAACCACCGCGGTCTACTTGTTCCAGAAGAGGACTTCGGATCGTTACTGGGGAGGCACGCGAGTTTGAGTTCTGATGCTGGACATCCTGACTCGAGGTTTACCAGGATTTTTCTGTTTCACAAAGCGAATTTTGAAGAGACCAATTTCGTGGCAAGTAACATCGTGTCTTTTTTTGCGCAACCACATTTTGCTTCGGATACAAACCCGAGCGTAGTTCGACCGCAATAATAGAAGCTGATTGCTCGACAAAGAGGGTGGGTCGTGGATTTGAAGGACTTAAAGTTCCTATATTTTATAGAAACCACGAATCGCTACTGGTTAATCATAGAGTGTTTACGCATGGTTTTAAGTGTCTATACCATTGGTTTTCATAAGTACATTTAGTAAGAAACAATAGGTAGAAACTACTTTCTATTGTGAAAATGAGCCATAATGGTACACTGTAGTGTTTTCCTTGTTAAAAATCGAAACTTGGACGCTTATTTTATTTGTGGTAACACTGAGCGGAATGCTGTTGAAACATTTCTTCTTTTTTCAAGTCTTACTATATTCTCATGTATTCAGAAATCTAATGTATGTGTGTGTGGATATAAAACCTTAACATAAAATGTGGATTTCTTTGTAGCGGCCCCTTTAGGGTACCGTTTTTTTGTTTTGAGTGTCTGTGTGTAACGGCATGATCGTAGGTAATACCAGTCTGAACTACTTTAGGGGGCACTACCCACCTTTGTAGATTATTGTTGAGGAACGTGCAGTTCGAAATATTTCCTCAATAAAATTCTTCAAACATGTCGAGCGCTCTGATTTCATTACCAGCTAGGTCTGTCAGAGTGTTAAGGTATGACGAGCATTCTTTATACAGAGAGAGAATTGGCCGTGTCGTGGTGATGTAATGGACAGCATACCCGATTGGAAACTGGGAGATCCGGGTTCTAGTCCAGATCACGGCGGCTGCCAGTTTTTCTTTGTTAATTTCAATATTTACCTCACACAAGGTTTCTTGTGAAAATTAATAGAATCGAAACTTTTTTTTTTTATTGCCTTTTAATTCTTGAAAGTTTTGAAGGAGTCAAGCTTTAATTATTTACTTGGGGGATTTCTTCGAGCCTTCACTGTGGTAGGATTAAAAAAAAAA
>JAGDQP010011404.1:25233-53069 GCA_022664845.1 Lepisma saccharinum
AAGGGCCTTTTTACTTTCTGTCTTTACTATTTTATTGTACGTGTCTCATAATTTGACAAAGAACTTAGCCAAGTTTGAAACAGTAATAGTATAAAAAGTGAAATATTTTTTTTCTTCGATACCGAAAACTCGGAGGTTTCCCACTTAATAATTTTATAGTGGATAGCATCCTAGACCACCATTACAGTTTATAAGTTTAATTAAATTAATTTATACGTGACAAGACTGTTCCGCCAGACAAGACTACGATCGCCAGAAGAATAGTTTGACTTTCTCGTATGAACTCAGGGAGGATTCACAATGTCGAAATACATTCGTTAAAACCACATATGAAAAAAAGCAAGTTGATTGATTTTATTCAAGTTTATGGCTTCCGTCTTTATGGTAATTAAAAACCGCAATAAAAGTTATAATATTTTTCTGTTGCAAAATTGTTACGATCGCGTTTGTACTTGTGCTGAGATTAATGACTTAATTATATATTTTGAAGGTACTGCCGTAGGTGCTCTTTCTGCTCAGAGTATTGGTGAACCTGGTACACAGATGACCTTAAAAACTTTCCACTTTGCTGGTGTAGCGTCCATGAACATTACTCTTGGAGTACCAAGGTGAGATGCATTTTCGTCATAAAATATATGACAACTGCAAACAATTCAATAAATTAATTTTAGAAATTTAGGTGTCTCCTACTTGCAAAGAACTGAATGAATTTTGCTAACTTTCCTTAAAGTCAGTAATGGGGAAAAATGTGTTTATTTTTCGTTAATAATGTACAGTGAACTTACTTAGATGTAATTATGGATGAGTTTTCATAAAGATCAGTTCAGTTTGGAAGTAACTTAAAAGTAATCATAAAGCGCAGAGACGTTGTGAAGCAAAGATTTACTTACGTCTTGAAATCTCTGTGGTGTCAGTGCAGAGTGAAATAACTGAACACCCTCAAAACGGAAAAGGAGATGCAGCAAGAAGAAAAAGAAGAAAACTACGTACAAAACGTTATAAAAAATTCAAGGTATTTTATTCTGCTCTGTGGTAATATTTTTATATTAAGGGGTATGGGAAGTATATATATGTATTCTAGGGAGTATGGGGAGAAAAGTGTAAATAAATAAAATAAAATTCTGGAATATTGGTAACTGAAAATGTGAAAAGAAACATGTAAATGCAATGTTTTTAACATTATGTGAAAGGGAAAAAAAGGAAAAGTTTCATTCAATATAAAAGTTATTTTGTTCCAAGAGATGTTAGCAGTGGTGTTGATCAAGTTACATGCCAATATAGAGAGGTAGGCATGATCAGAAGACACCTTAAGACCAGAGTCAACGAAGATGTTAAAGAGATGCGAAAAGTCAGACCCCTGTTTGAGACATTCTCGACATTTAAAAACTAATTTCATTTGAATTAATGATGCAGTTTTAAAAAGACAGACTCAGCAACGGACATAGTCATAAACTTGCTTTATTTTACACATACAGTAAGTTTTTTTACTCAGGTTCTTTAGTTTCATTCTAAGACTGATGTATTCCAGCGGACAGGATCTAGCACTTCTTCTTCCCTGCTTCTGACGTAGACAGCCGCCATTTTTGCCTGCAAGATAGACACAGTTAATAAGGTTATACGTACTACTTATTCCTAAATTTTCGTTTTACCCACATTCCCCCATTTTTTTTAATAAAAAACAAAAAAAACGATTGATTAAGTGTACGTCTGGCTGCTCGTAATATTGTCGGAAATAGTGTTTTAATTGTGTACATGTTCGACGAGGAACATCTGGCCAGCCAAAGGTAAGCGAGTTACGTTTTCTTTGCTCTGAAACAAGTCATCTAATGCACAAGATAACTCCATTTCAGAATTTCGATTGAGCCACAAGCTATCTTTGTTAATACCTTTTTCACAAGATGAAAAGTCAGGGTTAAAAAAAAAAAGTTATTTTTCCCATCCGCGGAAGGGACAGAAACAGTCTTTCCACCCCAATACGAGCGCATGACTTTATATTGCTGGAAGTAACACATGCAGTAAACAGAATTACTTGGAAATTTCGCTCAAAAATAAGCAAAACCTACTTTGTTCCTAGTAACGAAGCTGTTAGATGTTGAGTGAAATTTCATTCGTACTTAGCTCTCTTTTTTTCCATTAGAAATTATCAAATCAGGGAAGATTTTTTGCTCTATCCGTTGTCCCCGGTGGATGAGTCGCCTCGCCCGTCACCTTGTAGCCATGAAATCCCGTGTTCGACTCCCACTGGAAGAACAAGTAATTCGGAACCTTCTCACAACTGTAGGTCTTGTTTCAGGACTTCATCTCAACAGAATTGTGGGATTAAATAAAATTTAGTAATTGTCACTTGTTGAGGATCGCTTTACATCTGTAAAGCGAAGTATGTATATTAATGTCTGAGTAAAAAAAAAAAGCGTTTTGGGACTTGTTTGTGATACGCTGTATATACAGTAAAATTGATGCCGCGTAGAATGAATGCTTTTTACATTCTGGAGTTTATCATTTGTTATAAATGTTTGATAAAGCCTATTCTATAATTTTGTAACTAAATTTTTGTAAGTAATGTTCTTCTGTTTCGGTGTAAAATGCCAACTCTAGCTGTATCTGAAGCTTAATAAATAAATTAAAAAATAAAGGTTTTACCCGAGTTTCTTCTTTTTGTTGGCCAATTAATTGCCTTCACAGTTGCGGTAAAAACTAAGCATACATTTCATGATATATAAAAATAACACATTTCCTAAACGAATTATCCGGAACTTCAACGAGTTCGTTGTATGCAGTCATTGTTGTGTAATGACGTTAACGGCTGTTTATACACTTGGTTATAGGGACGAGAGACATATATGAACAATTTCATGGAAATTCCTTCTTCTTTTCTGTGTAATAGCATAACCCGGCTTTACCCCGGCGGGCATGTACTTCGTAATTGAATACTATGTTTCCAATTTCCTCCTGAGAGTCAGTCGTAATGACAGAAACAACCAAAACGACGTATAGGTCCATAGAGAGATTTGCAAGTTAAAAGAATTGCACAGTGTGGTTATGCAGAACAAGCTTTCTATGCAGATTTAAATAAATCAGACATGTTCTGCTTGTTGTGTGTATTCTGTTTCATTATTGCCAGATTGTGGAAGTGTTCGGACTTAAAACATTTTCTATCGATCATTTTCGATGAATCTGAGAGTACATAATTAGCTTTTGTGTAACTTCCCTAGGCTCAAAATGTCGAGATATGTGCTTTTAAGCAGGAAAAAACTAACATTTGTCTTTAACTGAAATCTTCAGAGTTGGTGCCATAAATCACTACGACTTTCATACAGTACTCGCGTATTATTTTTTAGGCTTATCAGCAAGTACTGTGAAGCTTTATACGACCGCTCTGTCCGTCTGTCCACAACTTTCAACTCAGGAAGGAAGCTGGTTGAATTGTTGTTGAAAAGGTCTCGACAAATTCAAACACGTATAGATCTCAGGGGCAGGTCCGGGGATAGGGGAGCAATTCCTTACTTAGGAACTACTAGGGTTAGGAACGTGGTTGAGGTGTTGTGGGATAGGTCTCGGTGAGACTAGTTCAAAGCACCGTATAGATCACCGGATCGAAGGGTAGGGTCGCGAGATGCTTGGGGGAGGGGGAGCAATTCTCAGCTCCGGTACTATTAGACCTAGGAAGGTATTTGAGGTATCGTTGGAAAGGTCTTACTGCAACTTTTTCAACGAAATATTGATCACTGCTCACTGCTGAAACCTGGCAGTAGCACAGCTCCTCGAATATGATCCATCTTACTTGTTTTCTTAAAAGAGTTGAAGATTCTCTTTAGTTTTTTGTTAAACCTATATGTATATCCTTCTTTTTGCACTTATTTTGGGGACTAAACTAATATTCTTTACTCAGCAGTAACAAATTAAGATATATGTGTTTAAGTAACGATTTATTTGTAAAACTTTTTTTTTTTCAGAATTAAGGAAATCATCAACGCTTCTAAAACTATTAGCACACCCATTATTACAGCACATCTGGAAAACGATACCGATCCTGAATTTGCAAGAAGAGTTAAAGGAAGGATCGAAAAAACTACTCTAGGGGAGGTAATGAGGAATTTGTGTCTTTCCGTAATTAGTTCTTAACGGTGAGAAAGATCATAAGTGTGTATTTAAGACATTAAAAGAAGAAAGGACAAAAGATCATGTGTCGTAAATAGGGCTACCAACCGTCCGATTTTTACCATACATCTCCGGCATATTAATCTTTCTAGTAATGTCAGGCCAGCATTTCGTTTTTTTCTTGAAAATGTTCGGCATTTTAACAAATAAAACTAGCAAGACCTGGGCTTGCGTTGTTTGTGTTTTTTATGGTAAATTCGATGGTCACAAGTGGTAATTTGTCGCTATTCTAGGATGTGTGGCTGGTACTACTGTCGACATATGACACCTGATTAATTTTGTTTCCGTTCGAGTAAGAACCAGTGGCTGAGCTATATATAGTTTATGGTTTTTTCCGTTTCTGTTTATGTATTTTACGACTGTCTTTCCTAGCTACGTGCTGTGGAAATGGATTTGCTAGAACTAGAAATAATCTCATTGAATGTCAAAGACATGTCAAGGGGGTCTTATGTGAGCTACTGAAAAGGTATATGTGCTAGCTTTATGTGCTACTGAAAAGCTATTCGGTTCTTCTTTTTTTGTTGGAAAATACAAACAAAAGTTCTGCAGCAAGGACTTGACATCAGAAGGTGATTAAATTTTTAACAGCGAATTTTGTGTTAAATAATATATAATTTTATTGATATTTGAGACAGGTTTTGTATTTTAAGTAGTTGTATTTTAATATTATTGATGTTGAATAAGAAAACCTGTTAATACAATGCTAGAAAGTACATGCCGAACTTGGTTCTGTTAATACACTTGTTAATTGCTGCAAATGCAATGTGTCCGGCATTTTTTTTAAAAAAGATGTCCTGCTTTTTTCGGAGTTTTGTCCTGTATTTCACAGTTTCCAGTTGGTATCCCTAGTCGTAAAGAAATTTACATTATCGTGTCACCTAGCGGTATCAGCCTGAGTCAAAGATGCGAAAAAATTATAAATAAATTCAAAATTTTCCGTGGCAGAAGCTTGGGTTAGTTATTTTAAATGATTCTGTTTTCAATATTTCAACAGTTGTGTATCATTGCCTGAAGTATGAAACTACGTATCTCAGAAATCTATATTTTAAGAGTTTTTAGTGAAAAAAATAAAATAAAAGTAAAACTATTCCATTTCCAACGCGCAAACTCATATCTCACACCACCTCATGAACAAATGATGGAACCACGTTATTTATCAAGAAACATTTTTTTTTCTGAATTTTTTTTAAAAAAAGATAGATGGTCACAGTATACGACATGCTGGTTACCATTTGCATTCAAAATTTCATTCTGTCACTATGTAAGATCTGGAATTTCTAGGATGAGAGGGGTGCTAGTGGTTGTATGCATTAATTTTCCCTGTTCTAACACACAACTTATCAAACTTTTTACGTGTCTATTGAATAGTGGCAATGGTATTGACTTATAATGAAGAGGTGTTTTACATCATGAGAAGTATTTGGGAAGTGATCCGCTTTTGTTCTAAGAACTTCTTTGTTCTACAACACTAGCTCGTTCAGGACGTTAATACTAATTTAATCAGAAGTGTCATTACCTGTCTCACAAATAGCCTTCTGTATGATAAATGCTGAAATTTACCCGACAAAATTACCATCGCTGTGACCGGAAATCGAACCCGGATCTCCCAATTGCCGGCTAGGTATGCTATCCATTACACCACCACAGCACGCCAGTGTAGGCGTAAGAGGAATATTTAATATACACAGAGAACTGGCCGTGCTGTGATGGGTATAATGGATAGTATAGCTAGCCGGCAATTCAGAGATCCGGGTTTGATTCCCAGTCACGGCGGCTGTCAATTTTTCTGTGTAGTGTTGGTAATATTGATTAAATGTTGAATTACTACCGGAGAGGTAGTTTATAATATTTTGCCTGTTGTCATTAATACTAATTAAGAACTTTGGTAAAATTTTCAAACATGGAGTTGTATTTTCATTTTTCTTTTTATTTACAGTGATGACTTATTATTGAATATTTAAGAAACAGGTTTTTGTTCTTGAGTCCAAACGAAGGTTTAAAGCATAGTCGTGATACTGAACTGACTGACTGTTGAATAGAAGAAGTGGTTAAGTAATTATGAAGAAATATGTATGAATTATGATTAAGGCAGCATATTGAAACTGTTGAACCCAATTGATGAATGATTCTGATTAAATGAAGTTTAAGGCTAAGGAGAAAGACGGGAGTGTTTCAGAAATGCAACTTTGTTCATATTAACAATCCTTATTATGTTTATTTGCAGGTTTCCGCTTATATAGAGGAAGTGTTCCTGCCTGATGACTGTTTCTTGCTAATCAAATTAGATATTGATAGAATACGTTTGTTGAAGCTGGAAGTGAATGCGGATTCCATAAGATACTGGTAAGATGTGTGTGTGTTAAGGAAAACGTCATTGCATCAAACGAAACAGTATAATTTATGTAACAGCTAATAAGAGAGAATTATCTATCTACATGTTGATTTCTTGTTAAAACAAATTGTAGCTCACTTGTAAGGTTTCTTTTAGAGCACTGCACACAGTCTGAGAAAGAACACAATCACTAAATGTCTTTTCACTTCACCGTTCTATGATCTGGCTCGGAGGACCAACTTTTTATGTATGTTACCAAACGAAATGTTTTCCGTTTTACACATATGTAAATTGTTCACAAGAGATAAACACTTAATCTGGTAATTAGATATTTTATTTTGGAAATATCATGAAGCGAACTATATAAAAAAAAGTCACTATAAGTAAGTAATTTTAAAAGAGTTTCAGTTTGTAGATGAGCTATCGCTATAAGAAGCACACACCACTACACGCACAGAGACACTGGCGAAAATGGCGCGGAGCAGCCTAACGGTATTTTGGAAGAGCAAGGGAGAAGAGGCCGCCAGAATACGGGATTACGTTGTAGAATAAAACTGATCCCAAGAGCCATCTATGTATAGGCAAAAATAAACACTATATTTAGAGTGTTTCAAGTTTTGTAATAGCTGTCAATCGGAGCAAACAAACTGGTTTCTCATAGACTTCGGTAAACTTAGTATTTTGCCCATTTTAATAACTAATGACTTCGACCCGTCTCTATTCTTTTTGCTGTTAAGTTTCTAAAATCCAAACATCCATACATCAGCCCTGATTCGAACCCAGAACCTTGAAAAAAATAAAAAAAATAGTACCTCTGAACTTCGCCCGTCACGATGATACGAGTTCAGTGCAGTTTAAAATTAACAAATATCCATTCTCTAGGTGGAATGCGAACCCGCAGCCTCATGAACGACGGCTTATCGCCCTAGCCCACACAGCTAGCGAGGTCAGCACCACAGAACCTTAAAGACGCTGGCCTGACGCCGCAAACCAAACGGCTACCGCGGTCGGCCTGTTTTTCTTTGAGATTTATTATTTGTTTATTGGCCGCTTAATTTAATTTTCCCACGAATTTTCTATTTCCATTCGAAATATAATAATAATAATAATAAAAGAAGCCAGGACTCAGCTGGTATAAATGAGTATAAACTTTGAAGAAGATAATTTACTTTCTTGGGTGCCAGTTTGTATCCTTTTTTATCATTTGTCTTGAGTCTTGTTCCTGATTTAAGAATTTATACATTGGAAAAATGAACATGTTCCAGTGATACGTTGATCAAGTAATAACTACAACGGCTTGGGGCTGCGATGACTTCTGGTGAGAGCTCTCACTTCTCATGCATGAGGTCCGCGGTTTGATCTCGGATGTGGGCTTTGTGGTGAACTTCATTCCACCAATTCCTCCATCATCCATTCCGCCTGAAACAAAGTTGCCTTAAGGTCTTAAATAAAATTCAGTTCAGTTCACTGCAAGGGCTGATTCAGTTGAAATACTGTGCGGGGTGTTTAAAGTACGATGGTCATAAATTAAAGGGTTAGTTAGCTCTTTAAACAAGAAAGAAGTTCTTTTGAAAAAAAAAGTCAAAATATGTATAGTTTCGAAGCCAGAGATACTCAAATGTAACTGGGCATCGTCACAGATGACCCGTAATATTTCAACAAATAATGACGTCAGATTGTATAGGGCCGCGGTAGCTCAATTGGTAGAGCGCTCACCTCTGGTGCTAGGGGTCGTAGGATCGATCCCTGCTCATGTTGCCATCTGGGCTTTAGTGTGGTGGACACATACCGTGTACATGGATTTTCTCGGAGCTATCCCGTTTTCATTCATTCTCACTAATTCATGACCTGAGCCAAAGTTGCCTAAAGGCCTTAAAACTAAGATTCAGTCCAAGGATTGTATATGAGCAGTTTCACTGAAGAATGAAGCGAACCAGCTCAGTTGGTAGAACATTGGCTTCGTATTCGGAAGGTCATGGGTTCGCGACCAGCAGCCATTCGTCGTGATCGTGGTTCTCTCTTGTTTCCTTCTCTCTGGTCGCACCAGATATTTATAGGTACGGTGCTTGGAACCTTGAATAATAATAATAATAATAATAATCCCTTCTCCTCCTGCAATGTAAAATTACCTCTGGGAGCTTGTTACATAAATAAATTTCGTTGTTTTCTACGTATTTATTAAATGATAGTTCTTACTAGGAAGTATATTTTTAAATACGTGCTTTGTAATTTTCTCTTCCTTTCTTTTAGCTTATGTACTTCGCGTTTGAAAATAAAACCAAATAATGTAACTGTTGTGTCGGAAACTATCATAACAGTGAAACCAGGTCAGTCCAGCCGGTCGACAATGTACCACATGCTTCAACATTTAAAAGAGCAAATTCCAAAAATTGTTATTAAAGTAAGTATTCATTACAAGTTTCTCTTATTTTCTTTTCAGTCACCTGAAGTGAATTTTAGGTTGTTGACAATATTTTAATAGCAGCGGTTGTTGTTTAATAATATCCTATGGTAATTGTATAATTGGGCTTCGTTCATCGTGAGATAATTATATAGTTGAACTTTGATTGTCTGTTTAGTGTTTAGATAGACTTTATCCATCGTGTGTTAATTGTGTAATTGCACTTTGTTCGTCATTTGATAATTCTATAGTTGGACTTTGGTCATTATCTGTTAATTGTATAGCTGGACTTTATCGCTCAGGTGGTCATTGTGTAGTTCGAATTTATTCATTGTATGGTATTTACACAGTATGTGTATTTTGTCTATCATGGGGTAAGTGTATCGTTGGACTTTCTTCATTATGTGAATTCTGTTACCAGTTAAATCACAGACTACATATTTTATGTCTAGGATTGCACTATCTTGAAATGCATGAGCAAATTCCATTCGTTTTATTACTTTTTCTGCGTGCGATGTAGAACTGTGCTTGACTTTACCTCTACACTCAGACTTCTTTGTTCTTTCGATTATGGTTGGTTATAAGGGAGGGAGGGATGGATCAGCATTTGAAAAAAATAAGTTCCGGGTGATCTGCAGGGTCTTTCAGCTTTCGTTTTATCGTTTTGTTACCAACTAAGGATTTACGTTTGTACCTTTGGTACCATTTGAAGCGAGTTACTGTATTTTATTATACCTGGATTGTGATATAGGTAAACCTCACACTGAAAAATGAAAGACCAAACGTTCGGAGCCAATCAGATGCCTCAGTTTGTCATGGAGAAAGCATAGGTAGCACGCGGTATTAAAGTAGAAATTTTACTTGGGCATGCGTTTGTACACATGTTACACAGACATGTAAATTTTCGGTGGTGTGCCTAGATTTAAAAACCTCGTGCTAAATAAACACTGGTCACACACTAAAGTAAAATCTTAATAATTGTGCACGAAGGACATAAAATTAAAAGTATTCTACTGGATATACAGTGTAGTCCTCTAATTAAGATGCTTTTTACTACCGGCAGTGCGCAAAGGAGCTATATTCAATATTATTACTTGTGTGTTTTTTGCAACCATAACAAGGAGTAACTCGTATTCGTTTTTTTCTTTTCTTTCTTTCTTTTAACTCGCACTAACGCGGCGTTCTATTAACGTTCAACTTCGATCCCTCATTTTCAGATTCAGAATATGTATGGCAAAATCAGAATTGGCAATTCGAACCCATTTTTTTTTTCCATTCAGTGAATGTAGACTTCTCAGAAGTGTAACCCAGTCACTATCCAAGTTTAATCTGGGATTTTTTTTTCTTTTTGTATGAATGTAAGAACTTTTAAAAACATATTTTTTTTTTATTTTAATTTGAATATCCGCTTTATGTAACATTTTTGTTTACAAAATGTTCTTTTTGTAGATTATTAATATTGTGGTAAGCAAAGACGTGACATTGTCCATCTACGTGCTACCTTAATACCACACCTCTCCTTTCTAAATAAGTAAAATATCTTTCAATATAATCTATGCATGAATTATTTAAAAATGTCATGATTCATTTTCTTCTTTTTTTTTAGGGTCTTCCAACGGTAAATAGAGCAGTAATTCATATCGATGATTCACGAGGTGGAACTAAATACAAGCTGTTTGTGGAAGGTGACAACCTGAGAGAAGTTATAGGTACTCAGGGAGTAAAGGGAACAAAGACGACCTCAAATAATACGTACGAAGTCTTCCTGACTCTTGGCATTGAAGCAGCAAGGTATTTTTAAAAGTGAATGGCAACTGTTTTGCCCATAGTTTCACCACCATAATGGTATTATAATGTCAACATTTATTAACTCTCCATGCTCGTGGCAATATGGCCAGTTTTTACACGTTGATTTAGTTTCTAAAACGTAGGTTTAAACATATTTAGGCTGCTCTTTTGCTAATACTGTAATAAAATGTACTAAGTCACATCTTAACGCAATGCAATAAGAGACAAACTTCGTTTCGTTTCAATGGAATATTTTCCGCTGTTCTGTTCTTGAACATTATATTTGTAGTGTGTTAAATTCCGGAAACAATATTTTCTGCACTCTTTTCACCAGTAATATAAAGCTCTTTTTTAAGTTTCCAGTGTGTATTTTAGTACATTTATATTCTATAATAATGAATTTTAGTAGTACCAGTTTATCAAAATACGCATCTTTGTGGCAAAGTTGCCGATTCAAAGTTCTCCAGTAAAACTTTCATCACTAAAAAGAAACATTTGAGATAGATAAGTACGTACATTTATTTATTCATGCAAGAATAAGATGTGATTTTGTACTGATCAGCAGTTCTAAAGACCAATTTCTGTAGTTTAAGGAAAGACAACTTACCCCCAGTTTTACAATCAAAAAATTATGACTTGACCTCAACGTAGCGCTGACTAGAAGCTTAGCGGTCGATTGTAAAACTGGAGAGTTAGTCGGTTTAATTTTGACATTTTCCCTTAAAGCGTGATTTGTCTTTTTTTTTTTATTATTTATTCGTTTATTTTTATTTATTTAGTTTAAATTTATGGGCGAAACAAATAGCAGTGATCTAACCTTGTCACATTAAAATTTTTAATTTCTGGCCTTTGTAGCGCCTTCAGGCCGTCATGTGAAATCCTTTACTGTTGCCAGGGACTACTAGATTCTAGTTAACATCTCTAATAAGGCTAGGGAAACCCTGGAAACCTGTCGAGTAGCTGGCGTGAGTGGGACTCGATCTCGCGCGCCTCCTCAGTGCTTATCCGAAGTCAGCAATCGTAACCACTAATCCCCGTCATGTTGAAGGGACGAAGTTTCTCAGCAATCACTATTTCGGAAGCAGGGAAAAGGAAGGTAACGACCAGAGCCTTTATTCGCCTCGGTAAACCTCATCCATTATGGCCGACTACAGGACTCGAACCTTTCTGCATTTCCAGTGTCAATCCGAAGTCCGCGACCCTAAGCAGTAGAGCATGGGGCTTCGATAATCAATGATTTTATTTTTTGCGCACGGAAGACCGTTACTTAAGCTATATTCTACTTACGTTGATTATTAGTCTTCTAATAATTTGGGCTGCACTAGTATTGTTCCCGAATATTTTGGAATACTTTCTATCGGGAAGTCATACCCAAATCATAAGTATAATACAATCTCTCATAATAAATTTGATATGCACTTCATTTCGGAGTCTTTTATTATTTGATCTTTTTATGTAAAACTTGTCAATAATTTGATCGGTCGTATAATACGTTGGTTGTAAAGTATGATAAATTTAGGATGTAGACCCACAATTGTGTTACCGTGTTTATTCTTCTATTTACAGATCAACAATTATAAACGAAATTCAGTACACTATGGAGAACCATGGAATGAGTATTGACAGAAGACATCTGATGCTTGTAGCTGATCTTATGTCGTGTAGAGGTGAAATTTTGGGTATTACGCGACATGGCCTTGCCAAAATGAAGGAGTCAGTTCTTATGCTGGCATCTGTAAGTTGAATATATGAATTGTTTGTCAGAACTAGAATTTCATATGTTAGAATATTTAGCGTACCACATTTGATTGAAAAGAATTAGGAATAATGTACCTTAAAATGTTATTCTCTTTGCCTGTCATGTCAAGAAGATAAAAACTGACGGTGTATGACGCTGACATTTTCTTTTCATTTTTGCTTACCACCATTTAAATGTACACGTTTAAATCCATGCTATCAGAAGCTTGTTCTGCATAAATAAATTTAAATACTAATTTTGTTACGTGTCTTAATTAATTGAGAGCTAGCTATAGTGTCGATTGGCGGTAGAGCATGAAAATATACTTTAATAAATTGTCTTTCCATCTTGACCAGCACAACATATGTCATAGAGTAGTATGGATCAAAGATTACTGTATTTGATAAATCTACTCTTAGAAATTATTTTTGAAACTGTATTACAAACTGTTCTTATGAAACATTACTTTTCTTCAAAGAAACGCAGAAACTTCGAGAATTCAATTGATCATACTTTATATTTCAACATACGCATTACTTTATGCTTACTTGTTACTTGGACTCATTTACTTATATGTACAATGTATTTTACAGATTTCGTATTTCCTTCAAAAAATTACTTAATGCTAACGCTTTTAGCGAAATTTGTTTAAAAATTATTTTCGATATTGATTCTTTAAACTTCCATTGATTTTTGTTGAATCTTCTTATCTCTCATTTTCAAATTTCTATTTTTATAGTTCAAACCAAAAAAGTTGATGGCCCTCGCTCGCTTTCTCCTACGAAGTATTCAACGAAGCAAAAATAGTTGATCAAGTTAAACAGTTTTCACTTCACTAACACATACATTTCTAGTGGCGTCCAACTGCACTTAGTTGCACTTTATTCACCTTGTCACTAAGCACCTTTCAATGTAAAGTACATAGTATATTAGCATAGACCTCATAATAGATAGACTTCAGCACGCTTCCTCATTTCTGGCTGCGCTAAAACGAATGGATTTTTGTTCAGAGCACGTGATTTTGACTCCATCCGTTAGGTAGCTCTGTCATAGACCTACCTTATAGTAGAATATGACGTCTATGGCAGACCTACCTAGCGGATTAATTCAAAATCACGTGCTCTGATCAAAAATTCATTAGTTTTAGCGCAGCCAGAATTGGGGAAGCGGGCTAAGTCTATCTATTATGAGGTCTATGATATTAGTAATATATTACTAATGTATATGTTAGAACAGAATACAAATATATGTTCGAGAATTTTCTAGTTTATGCTTGTGTGAGAGAACCAAAGATAGGTAGTGCAACCTTTCTGATATTCTTTCATACCTAAACAAAGTTCACTGTGAATAAAGGAATAAAACCACTAGCTTGAATTAAATTTGTGCATCGACGTAGTGCTTTCAGATTTTTTCAATTTTATTCAATGCCCTATGACTTAATCCAAACAAGTCATACGTTAAGTGGTGGTAGGGGAAATATGTGGCCTCCCTTTATTCTGATGGTTTGGTGAAAAATTTAGAACTTTGTATTGTAGAATTTTTTGAAACTTTTATTCTGATTTATCTCGAAATCCAAAAAAAGAAGTGTGGTATATCACCTGTCCCAAGCCCTTCGTTTGTTCTTCTTATATGCAGACGCTGCAGTTCTTGTTATATTTGTGTTCTTGTTTTATTATTATTATTATTATTATTATTATTTAACAAGAGAAAGTGGTGAAGGTGTTGATACTGTGGATTCTCGCTTTTTACATTCTTTTCTTTAGTTCTCAATGGTTCGTGGTTTAACTCATTTCCCGTCACCATACAGTGATGAAATTTTACACAGTGACGTAAGTCGGATGACAATAGAATATTCTGTTGTTACTTTCATATATTTCTATATATTTATATATTTTAAATGCATGTTTTAATATATATATATATATATATTTTTAATGTGGACTTATTTATCCTAAAATAAATACTAGCTTGGAACGATGTAAAGAATGGGTCACAAAATATTAGCTTAAGAAAAAGTATCTGAACAGCGAAATAACTCGAATTTTTGTTTTTAAAAGACATCCTTTTCTTAAACAATTCATACTAAAAAGTAAAAAAATAATTTCGTTTGTGCATGACTAAAAATAAATGCATGGGACGCGCCAATTCAAGAATTTATAAAGTGACTGTATATGAAAGTCTGCCTCATTAGTAGGAATTGTTTAAGAAAAGAATGTCTTTTTTTTTTGTTTCGTTTTTCATTGTTTTTAAAGTATGGATGCAAGTAATTAAAATGTAAGCTTTATAGTTTAAACGTTGTTCAGTTCTGTAGTAACAGGTGCCATTTAAAATCGATGATATCGGATGTCATTGAAGTTCATGATAATGCAAATCAATCATTCGATTGATTGTTTATTTTTGATGGAACGTACAGCTTTTGCTGAAGTGAGCTATGAACCACTTTGTTGAATGGATCCGCCCAGGTTTTGAACCCAGAACCACGTGCACAGAAAGCTAGTTTTGAAATTAAATTTCATTTTTATGGCCTTAGGCATCTACGGCTCAGGCCGGGATAAAGGAATGCGAGAACGTTGCGCCTATTATATATATATACAGGGTGATTCATAATTGTATGTGAAAAAGATAAGAGATAAAATGAATTTTATGGGCGGTAACAGCACTATGACTTTCGCCCGTCCCGTCATAATTGTATGTAGTAGAGTGGTTTTACATACTGTTGAAAAAAGAAACAAAAGGTTTTGGAAAAACATATCGCCTGGACCACTCTGTTATCGAAATACCGACAGTTAGAGTCAGACGGAGACTACCGTTACGGTATAGAGTATACGGTTAAGGTGTGGTGAAACATTGTACGTCCACAGATGTTCGAAGTGTTCACCATCGCATTCACAACACCGTTCAGCCCACCTACGCGATGACTGTTCTGTCATTGGAACGTGTACTGTATATACCGTATCGTATTTTTTTTTTGTTGCAGTCACAATTACATTTCAAAATGTTTTCCCGTGTTATACCGCTGACTGTACACGAATCATTTCATGTGGCTCTTCAGCCAGAAGTCATCAGGGTATGAGATCATCCAATCCATCACCCGGTTTCATTGCACGGCCATAATATGCATGGGCTCCAGCATACAGTCACATATTTAGTCGCGTTGCCAGCGCAACGTCCTCCAGTAGATGGAAAACGGTGTGCAGAAAGAATAGTCGTGTGGGCAGTTCGTACAGTTTAAGTGAAATAACACCTACGATTCCCGCCCAAACGTTGGTGGAGAATTGATATTATGAATGGACCTCTAGGACGGCATATGAATTTGCGTTGGCTCAGACTTGCTGGTTGCTGAGATTGAAAGTGTTATTTCTGTGGTTCAGCGAACGATTGGTCCAGTCGATATACTGTTATGAGTTTCCGTTTCTTTTTTCCTGTGTAGATTCCACAGAATGTCTTCATTATATACAACTATGAATCTCCCTAAATACTTAAGTGAGGAAACGCAATGTTACTAAGCGTACACTTGTTAAGCTATGCATAAATTTAAAAAGAAAAGTATTCTCAAGTAGATTATTGTTTCATTTTTTTTTATTTTTTTTTTCAGTTCGAGAAGACTGCTGATCACCTTTTCGACGCAGCATACTACGGACAGAAGGACGCTATTACTGGCGTTAGTGAATGCATCATTATGGGAATTCCAATGAATATTGGAACCGGCATTTTCAAGCTGTTGCACAAATATCCTTTTCTAATTCTAATGCATATGAAATTCGTATGTAGCTTTTCTGTGAAATCTGAGAAACTAGGAAGAATATTTAGTTTAAAAAAACGTTATTAATATAGATTTAAAAAAAAAAACTTAATAGTAGAAAGTACTTTTAATGAAAAAAATCTTGTTAATAATAATCGAATGGCTCAATAGAGTCATGTTCGCCTTGTTACCGAGAGACTCTGGGGTGTTTTTGATCTTTTCCTGTCAGACGAAGCAATTGCTGGGATGGTACCTACAAACTAGGCCCTGGCCCGACTACAGTGCAGTATCTCCCTATTTTATCCCTACATTTTTTAACGAGATATGTTTGGATAATGTCATGAAGGATATAGATATTAACATCAATTAAATACACTGCTCAAAAGTATTAGAGGTTATTCGATAACCTTCATACGGTGGACTTTCCTGGACAAATTTTGGGTTATTCCGGGTTCACACCAAATTAACACAAACTTGATGATCTGGTTGCAAAGTAAATCGGGACTCGTCTCTAAACAATACGCACTCCCCAGTCGTTATGGTCTCAATGAGTATGCTGTTCTACCCACATTTGGCTAGTCATTTTATCCTGTGAAGAGAGTTGGTCGTCGTGCATAGAGACCCACGTTATGGAGCTAATTTCGAATTGTTTGTGTGTATACCAACCTTCCCATAGCAGCGGCCAACTCACTTCCAAGCTGAGTTGCATTAAAAGTCACTGTCAACGCGCAAATAGCTTGAGGTAATTTTCTTCTTGATGCTGGCCCACCTTGTTTTGATCTTCACCTCACATCTTCCCTTTTCCTAAAGCGATTCCATAGTAGTGAAGTGACACTTTGACCTACACCAAAAAACTTGGGCAACAGCTTCTTGTGTTCGTCGAACTTTTATGACTGGCTGTAAACGCCTCGGCTTCATACAGATGATGATGCTTCGCCATTCTCATTCTCGTCACTGGTAACCACGACACTGCCCATATGATACCTGAATATCCGCCTCTTGTTTTGTCCTTTTATACATTCCAGCGACGATCTCGTGGGCGCTTGCGCAGACACGATCAAATGCGAATCTGCGTTCGGTTCCTAGCGTTGCAGTTGCCATGTACAGGTATTTGTAGTTTTTGTTTTCATTGACAAACTACAAGTCAAACAGACAAGAACCATATACCGTTAGATTCCTCATAGTCTGAAAGGATGGGGAAAACTACAATTTTTGCTCTAAAATTGACAGGTCCTTTTCATTTACTTAGCTTTCTCCATTGCGATCATGTATTTACTTGAAGCTAGTCTGTTTGTCTGTACCCCCTCCAAGATTTCATGAACAAGTCAGACAGAGATGAGCTATACAGCGTTGGATTCGTCGTGGTCTGAAAGGGTGGGAAAACTACTACATTGACTCTAAAAGTGGCAGATCCTTTTAAATCGCTTTTCTTTCTCTGTACACCCCTAGATTTTAGGAACTACAAGTCAGACAGATGAGCCATACACCGTTGGATTCGTCATAGTCTGAAAGGGTTGGAAAATGTATCACTTTTGACTCTAAAGGTGACAGTACCTTTTAAGTCACTTAGTTTTCTCCATTTGTAAACCCCCTCCCACATCTCAGGAACTAGCAATTAGACAGAGATGAGACATACACCTTTGGATTCCCCATTGTCTGAAAGAGTTGGGAAAACTGTGACGTTGACTATTTTTTTTTTTTTTTTTTTTTTAGTTCGTAAAGGGACATTTAATATTATACGTTGGCGCTTTGGTTTTTTGTATAAAACCATTACATGGTTTGTTCTTTTAAGGATTGTGACCTCTGTCACTGAAAACCAAATTTTATGATATGAAAGCGCAACGTTCAGTAGGAATAACTTTTTATTTTCATATAGCTTGTCCGCTCTATCGTAAACCTGTCGAATTTTTTGTGTGCAATATTTGTACAAGGTTCTAATATTTGTGCAATTTTTGTGTGCAATATTTGTACAAGCAAGTTCTAAGCTTTCGTAATTTATTTTTCAAGACATGACAAATAAGAAATTAAAATGACTTTTCAACATAATGAGCATCTAATTTTGCACTTTTTTTTTTTTCAACGGCGTCGCTATGACTACATGAACACTGCCATGCTTGTTTGGAGGTATGTTCAGCCCTTTGGTTAAATGCTCGCGCAAGAGCATAACGACTGCCAAACGTGTAACCATGGAGAGAGTCTTCCATCATGATGATGGTCACAGTTAATGAGAAGAAAGTACTCTCGATGCGATAATCATATCAACATCTCGTGACATATTACCACGCTAAGATCCTCGTGTTAGTTAATGAGCTGTCGTGGCACCCATATGGAGGAAACGTTCCGCATTTTCAAGACTTTATGCAGTATGGTGTGCACAGGTTACACGAAAATGACGACTTTTAAAGCATTCCATAGTCAGTCAACGATCCCCCCCCCCATAACCTCTTCTTGTACAAATGCAGTTGTGTCGAAACGACTGGTGCGTTCTAACAGAACCTTTCGTGAACCCACAACCGTCCATTACACGTCCATTACATCTTTACATGTTAGTCAGCTATCAGTGAGCCGCATCAAATCGAAATGAAAATTCGGATAAAATTGTTTCTGGTCGCAAGATGTAACTTTTAGTTAATAGTGTATGTAAGAAATACGCGCGTTCTATGCGTGGAACAATTTTGCCATCTGCCAATCACGACCTGCAACGAATAGTTGTTTCCATTCCAAAGGGGGAGAAGAGGGGAGGGGGAATCGAAGAACTTACAACGTGAATACATCTCTCATTCGCACCGTGGTATTCTAAAAGTGTAAGTAGAAGTAGGTTGATGATCCGTAAGAAATCTTGTAATTACGCGTGAATTCATACTAATTGATTTTCATGTTAACAGCCTGTCAAATTAAAAGGAAAGATCCGTTTACGTTTCAGATGAGATTTAGTGGGGTGGGGAAAAAATAAATCCCTGTGAGTGTTTTCTAATAGTGAAAATAAGTTGAATTTAGTCTTCCTGAATAAGCCTACAAAGGGTCTGAAAAATATATTCTTGAGGGGGCACAAGAGCTTTGAAATGTTCATTATTGTTACATGTATACATTCGTGCTATTTTCTCTACGTGAAACTACGCTATGGATGTTACATTTAAGACTTGTAAAATATTTTCAATTAAGTCTCCAACTATCACCCCTGTTACTCGTTCACAGGTTTCAAATGTAAACCGAAAGCGTAATTTCACGTTGAGAAAGTGACAGAAACAACTATATATAGAAATTTATAAATGCAACAATAACACAAAATTTATAATAATAATGAAACTTTGAAAGCTCTTGCGCGCCGTCAAGAGTTTATTTTTCAGAGAAACAAGCTTTTGCAGGCTTATTCAGGAAGACTAAAATTCAACTTATTTTTTGCTATTAGAACACAGTCACACAGATTTGAATTTTTGTTTCGTTCCACCCTAAAATATAACCAACATGTTCATCCTAACATGGATTAAATTTCTAAGCAACTTCAAAGTGATTATGTATGTATGTTTCATTTTGTGAGTATTGTACGTTTCCTTAACTGTTTCTACAGCTGAAAAGGACCCAAATCCAGTGACAAGACGACTGATGTTCGACAATCCTGAGTTTCATATTCCTGTCAAATAGTCAAGAAGAGTGTAACGTCCGTGATTGTGTCTAGAAAGTGAAGTAAACACATCTGGAAAGTACACGTAATTTTCTGTCTTGATTTACTTACAAGACCTACTAGGAATATCTAAATGAATATAATAAGATTATGGCAAAAACTGCTCAAAATACACTTCCGTATTTGAGATACTTTAAACTTGAGATACTTTGAGACACTGTAGAGTATGAGATTGGATCCCAAAAGTTTAAACCTTTTTTATAAAGTAAAAAAGATTATTTGTAGCTAGATTCTGACCAATACATCCATAAGCGACTACTGATTTTCCTGTAGCTATAAAACCGTGGTACCTAGTAGATCGTAAATCTAAATTTGAGCATCCTTATTTTTTTATTTTAAGTAGTAAGTTTTAATGAAGATAGAAAAGAATACACATAGTGATGCTTCAAATATCTTTAACAAAACAATTGCATTTCAGCTTAGTTTGTTTTCAACCACCTAATTTGGCAGAAGAGTGTAATGTACAGTAATGTAGTGTGGTATTTATTGCATTTTTTAATTCAGTGTTTAAGTTTGCGCCTTTTGATTTACGGCTGTAATTGAGTATATATTAGTATGGTAAATATGTAAAGCATTTTTCACAGTCGTTCTGTGTTCTCTTGATTTACAACCCCCCCCCCCCTTTTTATTCCGTTTCATATCCGAATAAACGACGGAGGAGATTTTTATCCTTCTGAGGAATATTTTTCTAATGTTTCTAATAAATCCTTCATGTTTCCAGTATTGTAATAGTCCAGTTTCGTAGTGTCTCCACTATTTATTTCCCAGTTCTGTAATATTTCCGTTTTCCATTTTCATTTTCCATGCCGCTGTCTTGCTGCAGTGTTCAGCGTAATGTAACTTTTTTCCTTATACCACCAGTATCCCCTCTTAACATCTCTTGGTTAAGGAACATCTAGGAGACTGTACTATGAGATAATTCAGAATTAATGAGATTTCGGTGTGTTAGAATTAAAGTAACGGAATAATTATAATGGACGTCATGAGGGAGGATGATACAATCAGTTACTGTAAGTAATCAACTAGAAAATATGAAAAGTGTATCTTTCCAGATGTTTTGAAAAACTCTTTAAAAGATACGTCGAATTAAAGAGCAGCGTGTGTGAATGTTTCATTAAAATATCTTCATTATTTTTATTATTATTATTATTATTTTTGTACTTCGCTGCGTTTCGTGAATCGCATATATCACTTTCTGGTATCTGTGTGTGATATCTTCTTGTATTTATTTATATAAAACATTTGAGGAAGAGAAAGAGAAAAAAATGTGCAACATAATTTGTTCTATGTATATATGTGTGTACTGTTATTATTTGATTTGAATAATGAATTATTTGTGCATTTTGTCAAGAATGTAGAAAAAAGTAACCTTATTTTTGGAGATTGTTACTAAAGAAAAGTTTAACTCATGTTGAAGGTGTGGAATATGGTCTGTAAATAAAGAGTATGCAGGTTGTATAATGTGAAAGTTGTACCTCGGCCTGTGAGAACCAAGTAAAATGGCTGTGAATAAAGACTTTTTGAATTTGTACCACTGATAGTGTAATGTTTCTTTATAAATAAGGGTCCATTTTATTCGAGACACATACTTAATATCTTTGAGAACTTCGAAGTCACTTGCTTTCACAGTTTTTTTGTGGTCATGGTGCAACAAGTGTGAAAACGTTCCGGAGGAACAGCTAGGATAGCCGGAGCTGAAATAATGTTACTTTTGGTGACCTGTTCCGAAACTTGATTCGACTCAGTGACCCGCCCTTGACGCAAATGAGCAGACTGTGTTACCAGATGACCCGATGATCAAATCTTGACCCGATTTGTCTTGGTCTTGTTGCTGTGGCGTGAGTCAGTTATCATTTGTGAGACTCAGTGGGAAATGAGCTCCCGTATCTTGAAATTATAAGTATTGATCTATGTACTGTATTTCTAAATATGATTCATTATTACCAGAAAGAAAAACACATATTGAAATTATTTATTGTGGATGTTGAAAACCATTTTCTGCATAAAGGGTAATGAACTGGGAATTTTCAGCGTCATATTTTTTATGCTCGAACGCCCCTGGTCACCCCTGAAAGAAACATTCTTCAAATGCAAGCGTATATAAGATCCGGTTATTCGTTCCAAAACTTAACGAAGTGACCTGTTTCAGCTCTGCTTGGAACTGACGCAGATTCATTAGTGGAATGGAGAGTGCGTGAACAGCCAGTTCCTTCGCATCACGTAAGGTTTCAATTGGCATGGATCTGTTATTCCAGATGTCCAATCAAGGTTCAACGAATGGTGCGTTACGATACCATCTTCTGGGCGTTAACATTGTAATCAGAGGGCATTTTTACGCTTGAGCCCTCCCTGTACAATTGTATTGAATCGTCTGTGACCCCTATCATCCGGCATTACCCTTCAGTTTGTTATGGTTAAAGTTAGATTAGGTTAGGCTACTTAGTAAATTTGGTAATTTTTAATCGAAGACTTGCACGATAAGAGCGAGTCGGTCTTGTAACCATGTAGTCTTGTCATTGAACTAAATTAACATGTTTGTGGCTTTTCTCTATGGTTTTTCTTCCATTTTTTAAAATTAGGTGAAGTGGAAGATATTTTAGAATTTTGTATAAAGGACAAACAGTAATTATGGAAATTGTATGTAATATTACATGCTTAGAAGAATTGGTTAAGCTATTTGACTGACAAAATATAAAATGATATGCTGTGCAGTCAACAGTTTGGGCTAG
This sequence comes from Lepisma saccharinum, assembly GCA_022664845.1. Taxonomy (NCBI): domain Eukaryota; kingdom Metazoa; phylum Arthropoda; class Insecta; order Zygentoma; family Lepismatidae; genus Lepisma; species Lepisma saccharinum. The sequence goes on from JAGDQP010011404.1 coordinate 47,804, forward strand.
AAGTGAGGTCTTAGAGGCATTTATCACTATATGCTCACTAAATTCAAAGAACGGAATTCCACTCGTATTGAGCGAAATATTTCATCTTACGAGAGTGCAAAGAGGGACCACTTAGAGCGGATTTTCATCGCAGTAAAAGACAAAAAATCTTCACCTATAAAAAACGGATCTATTTTAGTTTTTTTTTTCAACGGGAATGTATTTTTTTTTAGATGAATGTTCAGCTTTTGGGTGATTTTTTTTAGCAGTGGGTAGAGTGACGGACTACAAACAAAACTAAAGATTCAATCCCCAATACAGACAGAAATCTTTTCCCGCCACAGCCTTGATGTTCAACGAGACAAGTTCGTAGCAAATTTGGCTGTCAACTAGCAAGTTTGCAGCAATGAAATGCCAAACTTTGTGCAATCTTGCAATGCCAAACCTCGTACAAACTTATTGCAAGTTTGTGTGCTATTTGGGCTTTAGTTTTTCTCTAAAACAAATCTAACGTATATTACACCTTCATGCATATCGAGTGCTTCAACTCAAAGTACCTGTTGCCCACTGACAGAAGTATAGATGACTGCCACGCCCTATATCCCAAATAGCACATTAAACTTGCAGCAATGGCATTACAAGTCTGTAAACTTTCTACAATATTGCAGCAAACGTGCTAGTTGACCAATACTAAACTTGCTACAAACTTGAAAGTCACACTTCATACAAACCTTGTTTTAAAAACTTTGGTAGACCAACATCGAGCCTGTATCGAGAAAAGTTTTCAGTCTGTAGTGGGGGTTGAACTCACGACCTTCAGATTTGTTTGTTGTCTGCCGTACAAAGTACGTTTCTCCACTCCCCTTGTGTTACGAAAACAGTTTCTGGAATAAAGGCATTTATATAGACTTTAATTCGAAACTGGAAACGCTTATATTGATCCTGTGTTACAGTACAGCTATGAAGAAGGCTGATTTGCGATTTTTTACAAGCGAGTCACCTCAAGAGTAACATAATGATGTACTTTACTGTTCGCTTCGATAACATTTCTCAAACGAAGTGGCTGCCAATTCACAGATAGTACGCTAGTTTAAACCAGATTTTGATTAGCATTGCTTTTTTCCTTATAGTCCTGAATTAACAGTGATGTTTCATGTTGGATTACTAACTGGGAAGCCGGGTTTCCAAAAAATAAGATGATGATAATACTTTTTAACAACTTCTTTTTATTCGTACTTATATTTCCTTCCTTTTGTACTTTTCAACATTTTACATAATTTTCAAAATTGTATGCAATTCCCGAAAATAAGTTAAACAATTCAAGTTAGATAATTATTCTTTTCTTTCATTATACACACAATACAAAGACCAAAAGTGCAACATGCCATCGGCCCGAGCAGTAAAGTATACACATCATTATGGTGTTCCTGAAGAGGCTCGCTTGCGAAAAATCAACCAAGCAGGTTCAAAGCTCTAAAATAGGATCAGTGAGCTTTCAGAGTTACGATTTTAGCAAATATTAGTGCATTTACTTAAGAAACGGTCTTCGTAAAATAAAAGAACTAGTAAAACTGCAAACAGAACTGAAGATCATAAGTTCGAGTCCCAATCCTGACATTGTAAAATTTTCCCGCTACAGGCTCGAAGTTTGAAAATAGAAGTTTGTAGCAACTTTGCTACAAGATCGTAGCAAGTTTGCAGCCTTGCAATGCCAAACTTTGTGCAAACTTGCAATGCCAAGCTGCGTACAAACTTACTACAAGTTTGGGTGCTATCTGGGATGTTGCAGCGACAAAAAAATGATAATTGAAGTGAATAAGCCTTGTGGACAAAGGCAAAAACAAGAATAAATAATATTCCTAATATAAGTCCTAATGTTTGTTTTACTATCCCTAATGTGCGGGGGCCAAAAAATTAACCAAACTTTATCTGAAGTCAGTTATTTACGAGGATTCGCTTGGTTCAACGGTGATGGTGTTTGGCGCTCCTCCTACAAGGTCCCTAATGTTTTTTGCTAAATATATTTTTATTTCAAAAAATGTTTTGAATAGCGATTTCAAGTTCTTTTTAATCAAGTGCGCCCCAAGCCCCGGGCCTACTGATAAATCTGGCCGTGGTTCTACCCCCTGTGCTAGCGCATCAATTGTGATAAATCGAAGAGTCTCCTTCGTCCCGTCATGTACTTGAGAACAACGATCAAAGATTTCTTGTATGTACGTATCTTACTTCCGATGTCTTCTGGTATATTGTTGTTATTGAGAAAAGTTACCAGGTTTTTTAAAACTATTTTTAACACGATTAACTTCACAGTAATACTTCGTCTCTGTATAACCTTCCCGGTAACAAGTGACAGATAACAAAGTTGACTGGCACTCATGATGCGTTGTGAAACCAGGAAAATCAACCTTTCAAATTTGAAGGATAAATGATATCTGTAAAGCATCGGAATCTCATCTGAAAGATCACATTTTCTATCCAAAGTGAGAGTGTTTCGTTAAAAACACTGTTATTTTCTTGACATTCGATTAAAACGAATATCAAATGAAAAGAAAATAGAGAGTGAAAATTTCCTTTTTTCTGATTTAGTGTGTATCATAGAATTCAATAACTATTACAAGGTAACCAAAAAGTTTTTGCTGTTCTAGAGCAGTGACAAACAAAGAGAAATACAGTGGACGGTACGAACCTTTAGGTTTCGAAGTAAGCTCCATCTGCATTTAACACCTTTTGCCAACGTTTCTGCAGCTACGCAATACCTTGGTGATAAAAATCCGCGGTCTTCGAGGCAAAGAAGTCCGTGACTGCGTTCCGAAGGATCTCCCACGGAGATGGTTGTCGAGGGAATGAAACAGGTGGTATTCTGTTGGCGCAAGGTCCGGTGAATATGGTGCATGGCACAGTATCTCCCAGCCAAGTTGCTGAAGGGTCTTCCGGGTCCTCTTTGACATACGTGGCTTGGCATTGTCGTGGAGGACCAGCACACCCTTGCGGTTCACCAATGATGGCTCCTTCTGCCGAAATGTACAGTGCAACCTGAGTAGAGGTCAGCAATGATGGTCTGACCAGGTGGAAGAAACTCGTAGTGCACCACTTGGCGACAAGTCCACCATACAGAGAGCATCGGGAAGGAGAGTACAGAAGAGGTCATACGTTAAATATCTAAATACCTAGGTCTTTGTTCTATGCCCTACACGAAATGTAGTGAACATGGAACGCAATAACAGGATAATAAAGCCAACAAAAATGTTGAAATTAACACAGAAAATTGACAGCCGCCGTGACCGGGATTAGAACCTGAAACTTCCATTGCCGGCTAGGTATGCTGTCCGTTACAACACCATGGTTTGCGTTTATAGAATATTCCTCCCCGCTAGACACTCTACCAGCTTCTCATTGCTGGTTACGAGGCCCAGGCACTCCACTATATGCAGAGATTTTTGTTGAGGAATCTTTCTGCTATCGTGCAGTGCGAAAAAATAGATGCTATTACGTTTTCTGTGTTAATTTCAACATTTACCATACACACAAGCTTATTTGTGAAAAAGGCAATAACATCAACAAAAATGTTATTTTGCGACGCAGCAGAAGTATGTTGTGTAGAGTTATGGACCTCATCAGGACTTTGGTTGGTGGTTTCAAGTTCTGTTCTCTGCCGAGAGTGTTTTCAGAAAATTGAAAGCAAAACAACGTAATGAAAGATACTTTTACCTGCAAATCAACCTTTCTCATTCAGAATTGGCTTGATTTTCTTTTAAAAAATATTTGTTTTAAAGTTAATACAATATAGATTTAAGATCTAGAATAAACGTTATTGACTGTGAAGTACTGTAAGAGGTATGTTGACATTATAAAAATAACTAGTCAAAAATTTATCATTTCATGGGCCTTCGTTTTAATAGAAAATAATTGAGGCTTTCAAGGCGTTGTTGTGGATTCAGTCGCTAAATATGAAAATCTCTGACCATTAGAAAACAGTAAAATTCGGAGTGTCCAATTGTACAAAGGTGCATATTGTGAAGTTGAACGCTTACTGCATATCTCTGAAGCTTAATTTTTCATACTTTTTTTTCTTCCCAATATTCTAACCACAACATGGGTTTTCCGAAACATAATATTTTAACGAAAGTGCTGGCCTCTACATTTAATGTCCAGGAAGAGTACAGTCACGAGAAGAACATAGACTTACCGGGTGCTCGGAAATTAGTATGAGTTCTCTTTATCGAGTATTACGGTAGTTCCTTTAATTCAAACAGACACATGCATAGAAGAGAGAAAAAAAAATAATAAAAATACTACAATACAAATGCGACAATTACTACTTAAATCTCAACAGAATAATATCGATCTTAGTAGACCTATTTCAACTTTACCTCTATAGTTTAGGCACAAACAGTTCTGCAGAAATAATTTATTGACGAATTATTTGAACGTACGTACTATCTTTCAAGAAAGTACATCCCACTTGTTGGAGGCACTGAAATAGAATTTTCCAACCATGAAAAAAATTTTGCAATGCACATGCACACGTGTACTGCACATGGACACTTTCAACTACTTGTACTCAGATTCTTTGATTGATGTGTTTTGTTTGTATATTCCAGAATACTTCTCATACATAGCAGACTTAGTAATAAAAGATAATATAGAGAAACGAAAATTCGATAATAATAAAACAGAAACATACTCAGTACGTAAAAGTTAACTAGTAACTGAAATGAGAAAAAACATTTCCATCACATTTACCATGGTGTAGTAGTTAGTGTTCTACGCAGAAGGTTGTGAATTCAAATCCCCGCATTTCTCTTGACTTTCTTTTTTAAGCGAACAATACTGGAACACATTTACAAAATCACCTTTGTTCTTCACCCATAACTAACCATTCTATTTGTAATTGTAGTGAAATATATATTTTAGTTTGTAAATTAACAGCTTTAAACTCGATAATGTTATTCATAATGTTTCGAAGTCTTTAGGAAAATTCAAATTGGTCTTATTGACTTCTATATTACGATCAATCATGTATTATTTTTTATTTATGAAACATAAATTTAAGGCAGCAGAAAAAAACAACGATAATACACAGTAACCCAGTCTAACCCGTAAGTTTAATAAAATGCAAACGCATTTTACAACGAGGTGCAGGTAGAGATGCAAGATTTTTTTTCAGCTCGACGCGCAGGGCTGGGCAGCCATTTGGGCCACTTCCGGAGCACACTTGGAAACACTTCCGGTACGGCACAGAGATACAAAATTTAAAGAATATTAAATGGGATTTTAAAATTAAAAT
>JAGDQP010011405.1:0-10336 GCA_022664845.1 Lepisma saccharinum
TTTTTGAATTATAAGTACATGTGTTAAGCAGCAATTATTGAGATGAAAACTGCACTTCTAGTTGCGGAAAAGCCTTCTCTGGCGGCATCATTAGCAAATATTTTAAGCAATGGAAGGAATACTTCAAGAAAAGGTATAAATGGCTAGAAAGGAGTGGTGATGAATTTTGATTGTATAGCCTATATGTTTTGTGAGTAGTGGAAATAGTGACTTAATTCTGTGAGATGTATCACAGGCATAGCGCCCTTGTATGCAGTAGGGTGACCGTACCAAAGAGTTGACCAAATAAGGAAATAAGGAGCATTTGTTTCATTTGACAAGACAATAGGCTTGAAGGTGTAGTTGACTAGTTGTGAACTACTACTCTTCCCGTGTTGATCATTCATTCAATATAATATAGATTATTCGGTTGTTATTCCGCAGAGCCGATCCAATCACGTTCTGTTCTTTTTTTTACTGTATACTAGTTAAAAGTGTATTAGGTTAGGTTATTTTTTTTTTATATATGTACACGCATTTTGAAATCTTAAGACAGTTGACACAACTCCATTTTACTGTTTACAAGTTAGGCTACAGCGCCTCTACGGAACTTCACCCGATTATCCCTTGAACAACGAAGCTAGTAGATATTATTTAGTTTGTTTCCCCACTTGGTCACCCACTGGCGACTAAGGTCCATTATTGGTACGGTCACCTTATTTGCATTGTAATTTCACCATGGAATGCAATTTTCTGCTTTGGTTACGTGATACAGTAAATATTCATTCATGTACGAACATATTGCCGAAAACCGTCCATTACGAGGTCTGGAAGTATATGTTAGGCAAAGTTAAGGCTGTGTTTTACGAGACGCATGCTCCAGAGCACTTTTAAATGTTTGGCTACAAGAGGATAGATGATTTTGCAGGTTTTACGTGAGAAAAATAAAATTACTGTGAACTGAGAAGTTGACACCGGATAAACTTCAGTTTAGGTCAGCGGGCTATTGATCCATATTTTGTTGTATGTGCGCTTTACACCGCATATTCTCTTACAAATAGTCAACGCAGCTACTTCTATAAACACCTAGCGATCCGAAATGTTCCGGAAAGCTGATTTGTCGTAGCGATTGGCTTACAAAGATACTAATCATAACACTACACATATAACGACTAGTAGACAACTAAATAAGAGTGATTTTACAGAACGTTATACAAAATAATGGAAATCGATGCTTTTAACATACAAATTATCTTATTTTATGAATAATGAGTTCAATAAAGTTGATTAAGTGTGTATAATATATGTAGTTCAGCATAGCTTCGGAAAATAGGTTTTCGCTAGCCTATTTTGCACATCTTAATTATCTCTTTAGATATGCAGAGTAGCAGTATTTCTAATAGATTTTTGATCAATATAGATAAAATCAGTGTGTTTAAACGCTTGAATGAATGACACATTAATAAAATAACTTCCTTATTCTCTGTAGACGAATCTACTTTAAATTAGCTGTGACATCCTAGTTGACAAGGAAATCTTTATACCGTATAGGTGCTGTTCTTTCCCTTCTTGAAGACCGATTTTTGATAGGCTCTATGTGAGACTTATTTCTGGTCTTGTACACATTTACAGGATTCTTATCGTTCCTTTCATTTGTTCCACCACCCCTCTTTTTGAGACTAGAAGTATAATTGATGTTGATGGTACATCCTTTTAACGCCATTTATTTCAACCAAAAAAGTATTACGACCAATTTGCCTTATAAGAATACCTTACACAAACTTAGGGAGCGTAGCTACTTGTAATCCTAAGTAGGATTAAGACTGTATGATATGATAATACACTCTTCGTAAATACTAGTTAATGATCAGAAGAATGGAAGGTAACTAATGTCTAGGAAGACTACCAATGTCTAGCGTGCATAAATATGCCTTAAAAGCTATGCGTGAAGCCTTAAAAGCTTAAATATGCCGTAAAAGTGGCAAAAGCTATGCATGATTATTATTTCGTTAAATTTGCACTCAAGTTGGGGTATGCGGAGGAATACTAAAAGCGTCACTTCGTCTTATGAACGACATGTATTTTACTACAAATTTCTCGGGCACAACGTCGGGGAACGAAGACGGGTTAAAGAAAGTCAGGTTAGATTATTTATTTAATTTTTTCCATTGTACACAATGCACATGAGATTTAACCCTGACTTCATATGCTTGCTTCCCAACGGGGTAGAAGTCGCTCTTTTAGTCTCTTTTTACACTGTCATGGCGAGGAACTTCGTTATATTTTGTGTTTCAACACTTCCCCATATGTTGCAAACATTATATTTCTTCTGTAAATTTTATATTTTTGGCTGAACTAAACTAAACTTTATATCTTAATAAGATTTTCTTTTAGGGTGCGTTTCGTAAAATATTCCCACCGTGGGTTTAATTTTATTATGGTTAGGTGCTTCAAATCCCATCCACAAGACTTCTTTTAAGTAATTGCACAGCAACGTAAATTATTAAAATTGGCTGACAAGGCATATACACTAAAGTTTATGACAAAAACAGTGCAATGAAGCAGTTTTAGTGTTCTGTGAACACACAAGAAGCTGTTGATAGAATATTGTTACCTTGTAGTCCAATAAAATGAACCATTTACTAATTGATTATGCCAGTACAAAACTTGATGATGATGGATGTTCTGCCCGAAAGGTCTCTGGGCAAGGGGAACCTATGGTAGTTTGCCATTACCTTCTGACGGATGAAGATGACGTCTTACTGTTTAACAGAACAGAATCTACTGTTTAACGTGGGCTCCGAACCACTTGTGTCACTATCGGAAGCGAACCAGGGACCCATTGATTACATTGTAGCGAGCGTTAGTTAAATAATGTATTAATTTTTAATAGTCTAATATTATGAAACTTTAATAGTGTTTCATAAATAAAGAACTAAATAAAATTGCAGTTTTATTAATCATTTGTGTATTTTTCTAAAGACAAAGTTGTGGATAACAGGGATGCTGGTATTAAGAAACATTTATTTTTCTGTAATGTTACTAGTTTCTTATATCATTATATTTGCATTCGTGTATGTAAAATAACTTTTCTCTCTTTCTTAAAAGGTTTCAATGGCGCCTGTTCTGTTCATGAATGGTCAGGATCCTTCAGGACTGAAAGTGTACATTTTAAGATGACGTCGGTGTGTGGCCACGTAATGACTTTGGATTTCACAGGAAAATACAATAATTGGGATCGCGTGGATCCAGTAAGTAAAAGAGAGAAGAACTTCGGGTGATTTCAAATAACTTTAGTGAACACCTATTTATTGTGTCTTCGTATATCTTTCAGTCCGCACCCAGTTATTTTTTTGTTGCCATATTTTTGATATCTCACGTGACTGAATAATTGCATTGACATACTATGAGTATGTAATTATTTTTAATTTTTTGACATCTCCGTCGAGTATGAGGTATTTAGTAACAGTGATTTCTTCCACCATAATATCTATAGAGGTACCATAATGATCTGATAGTTGGTCTTCCTCTCACGTGCTACTATCGTTGAAGGAATTCCGCTCCCTCTTGTCACCCGTAGAGCTATGTTGTCACACTTCGTAACATGAACTTTGCCTTGAGTCGTGTTAGGGAGTCGTCAAACAAAAGAGTGTGTTACATGCATCGTTTTCCTGTTATGTGGTGCTGAGTCGCCCCATGCGTTTGGTACTTTCCATAACAATACGGTACCGGTAAAACGTTAGGAGGTGGTAAACACTATTGTTAGCAAATTCGAATATGCCCCAGAGATAACTTTTTAACCTTTAAAGGACGATGGACGCATTAGCTGCGTCCAAATTTTAAACGTCTACCTGTATAGCCCAGCTCCTAATTAAGCTAGAGAGATGGTCTAGGCGTCGTTGAGTTTCTGAAGAATGGATCTTTCTAACGAGGTGCAATTCATCCATGTTGGGGATCCCACGGTGGAGTGGCAAAGTTGGATTTTGTACCTCCTTCCGCCCATCTCGCATTTCAGGGCCCAACTCCCTCCCTCCGAAAGGCATACAAGCACCAAAATTGGTATGAACAGTGATAAATGAACATGCTAACTGGTAATAAAGGGTCATATAAAAAGTCTCCGCGGTTTTTTGGTACATTTTTGAACAAAAAATTTCTTTATTGAAAATCAGTTTTAATCAAGTACACATTGACCATTATTATCTATGACCTTTTGCCATTTTTCGGGTAGCTTCATTCCATCGGTGTAGAACTTCTTTGGTTTTTCGTCGAAAAACTTGGCCAAGTGATTTTCAGCGGCGCTTCGGTCGGCCAATATTTTACCATGAAGAGAGTTTTGCAGAGACTGAAACAAATGGTAGTCAGACGGTGCAAGGTCCGGGCTATACGGTGGGTGCATCAGAACTTCCCAACCAAGTTCCATCAATTTGTTCTGAGTCATCAAAGATGTGTGTGGCCGCGCATTGTTATGATGGAACACAACTCCCTTTCTGTTTGCCAATTCTGGTCGCTTTTTCTGGATTGCTTCGTTCAAACGGTCGAGTTGTGCACAGTACAGGACCGAATTGATGGTTTCGTCAGGTTGCAGCAGCTCATAATGGACGTACTGTGCACAACTCGACCGTTTGAACGAAGCAATCCAGAAAAAGCGACCAGAATTGGCCAACAGAAAGGGAGTTGTGTTCCATCATAACAATGCGCGGCCACACACATCTTTGATGACTCGGAACAAATTGATGGAGCTTGGTTGGGAAATTTTGATGCACCCACCGTATAGCCCGGACCTTGCACCGTCTGACTACCATTTGTTTCGGTCTCTGCAAAACTCTCTTCATGGTAAAATATTGGCCGACCGAAGCGCCGCTGAAAATCACTTGGCCAAGTTTTTCGACGAAAAACCAAAGAAGTTCTACATCGATGGAATTTCATAGCTACCCGAAAAATGGCAAAAGGTCATAGATAATAATGGTCAATGTGTACTTGATTAAAATTGATTTTCAATAAAGAAATTTTTTGTTCAAAAATGTACCAAAAAACCGCGGAGACTTTTTATATGACCCTTTACATAGGGCTGAAGAGGAGGGTGTATAATTTGCTTTTTTGGTATAAGATATCTTATGTAAATCTAAATATCTTTCTTCTTCTTCTACGAATAGAGAGCGAATGGTACAAAAGTTACCTCGTTGGAATATGTGTTCAATAAGCTTTGCAACGAAGAATGAATCATTACGCTGTGATAATTATGGGAGTCACTAGAGCTGTCAACGTGAGGTTCTACGGTTTTCTTAAAATCCCTGGTCGTTCTATAAATATATATTTGTAGTCTCTACACGAACTACAAACAATTCTTACAGCATTCTTATCAATTTCGGTCGACATATTCTAATGTGAACACGCTTCTCCCACGCAAATATTAGTTACTCTATATTGTTTCTGTTAATTTGAAAACTTATTAGAGAAATATCTCAATACAATAAATAAATAAGCGAGTTCTATAGGATAATTTCGTAGTAAACCTTTTTAGGATTACAAAGTTAGTTTTGTCAGTGCAGATAAATAATTCAAATATTACAAATCTACACAGGCTTGTAGTCAGGGAGGGACTACGGGTACGCTCACTCCCCCTAACATTTTCTCGGTATAAGAGGTAAAATATCCCATGCTCTCCTAAATTTTTTTCGTGACTCCTCCCGCCCCTACACTTTGTACTGGCGACGCGCCGGAATCTACATAGCATATTCTTAAGATAGTTGACACAGACTTTCCAGTAGCAGCAGCTAGTCTCTCATTGTTCTTTCTATGGTAAGCACCCAGTGGTCTAACCTTTTCTCCTCGTCACAAAACTTTATTAGTAGGCTTATTATTTTTCTTCCCTGATTGCGTAACAGGGGCGCCAGGAATTCTCGGATGGGCCCTCGCTGCTCTTTTTATTTTGGAAGGGCGAAGAAGACCTCTTAATCCACTTTTGCTAGTACTGGGAGCATAAGGGGATTGCCCGCCTTCCAAAATTAGCAGTTGTAACACACAAAACTTGCTATGATCAACATAAGGACAGTGCTAAAATTATAACCACAGCATCCGTATTTTAGGGCCCTCACGAATCGCAAAGTTTAATGGTTAAGTGCACATTAATTTAATACATTCATATTTTTAAGGCGCTATATTTACTTAATTCTTCGTATTTTGGGGCCTGATCAGTATCCTAAGACCCTGTACAAGTTCTTTTTGGGACCTGCTACCGCGAGGGCCCTTTTTTAAATTTCCCGGGTGGGCCCTTTGTTTACCAGTCCACCCCAGCTGCGTACCGTAGGATTCTTCTTTTCAGCAATCGTTATTTCAACAGATTCTCTTGTTAAATATGGCAATAGCTTTACACCTGCAAAACTCCTTCATTTATCGACGCGCTGAATCCTTATTGGCTCAACGCGTGGGTGTGAGTTTTAGTTCGCATTTTTGACATAAGTCAAGACATTTTGGCAGCATAACTTTGTTTGCGTTTTTCCCCTTATGCAAGCACCATCTTACCATGTTAAAAGGCCTTGGTAGTCACACTCCCTTTTTTAGATTCTTTACGAATACCGGAAAAATGAATAACGGTTTTTAATATATTTAATTTTTGACTCAGGCACAAGGACCGCTACGTGATATTTTAAACTGGTCCACTGTGTTCTCATCATCGCCATGTTTTCATTCTTTTTTCTATCTAATTTACTTCAAACTGTGCTGATAAATTGAATTTTATTTATGGCCTTTAGGCATTTAAGGCTCAGACCGGGATAGGGGAGGGGAAAGGTTGTGAGAAGATGTCGCCCAGGACCTAAGTTGAAGGTACCATTTGCCTAGTGTGACTAAAGAAAACCCTGGAAAAACCTCATTCATGATGGTCGGCCGTTGGGACTGAACCCACGACCTCCCGAATGCTGAGGCAACGCTCTACCGCTGAACCATGACCGCTCGGTTAACTACTATTGTTAAAGATCTTAAGTACCGTTAGTTACGATGTATTATGTACGCAGAATTATTTGTATGTATTTGAGGAGAATCTGGCCAGTCAGTCGCGCAGTTCCGAGCAAGTTAAAAGGAGAAACCATTCGGGGATAGCACCCCAGCTCCCATGTTCACTGCCCAGCAATTTATTTGTATTGTGCTCCATCCCATTTTCCATCATGGAGAGAGCTACCATGTGTCTGTTGTTTGGCTATTTCTTGTGTATATGTGTTGCAATAGATTGACGTCTAAATCGTTTACATGTATTTCAGCTGCTGCTTGGATTTTACGCTGCAAAGTCAATTAGAATATGTAATAGTGAAAACATATTCTAATAAAACTTCTTCATGCATTTATCTAACTAGAATGCATTACTGGAATAGGTCTAAAAAACCACGGATTTATTTTTCTACAAGCACACACGGCACAATTGAAGACGACACAAATTACATACTATAAAAATAGATAGCACATAGTGTTCACCTTTACCTTTATCTTCCTCCTCCCGGCGCTGCTATCAGCGTCCAGTTTCCCTTAGAACTGATCCCACGGAGTACCATCCTGCCTGAGGTTTTTCCAGGGTTTTTCCTCAGTCACACCAGGCAAATGCCGGGATGGCACCTTCACGATAGGCCCTGGCCAACACCTTCCCGAATGCTTTCCCCTCCCCTATCCCGGGCTGAGCCTTAGATGTCTAAAGGCCATAAATAAAATTCAGTTCATGTTCACCACCATCACCTATGGACTTCCGGTCTTATGGGGAAGTTCCACTGTCGCTGGCCTCCAGCGAACGGTATAGTGTCATATAGGCACTGCCACCACCGCCTACCAGGACGAAAATCTATTAATAAATACCGTTCCCGTAGCATAGTTCCACTCGCACTGCACATGTTCTCAAAGCCTGTACTCCCACTCTTGCTTTTGTTCCTCATCCGCCCCAATGTATTTTGCTTCGATCCTCTCCGTTCCAACGACGCGACGGCAATGAAGAACGCACCACTGGGTTCGTAGACACTCCAACCACTCCTGTTATGTTCCATTAGAACCGATATATCGAGGTTTAATTTAGCACAAGGCCTTTTAAATTCTCAATTTAAACATGTAACAGGTTAGTTCCCACTTCTGTGGCAAGTCAAACCTTATCACAGATCACGTGATATCCACTAAAGGTGGTTCAGGGTGTAAACTCTTGTGTTCAGCACTGATGTAAAAAGCTGAACTTTCCTCCACTTATACTACAGTGTGTCGCATTTACTTAAGGTACATTTTCTAATACACATTAGAAACATACAATAAAATTTATTCATGAAAACTTTACAATTACATTTACTGTACGCAAAACTGACTTAGTATAGTGCCATGATAACTGTAATAGAATAACATAATACTTCATAACAAAACCTACAGTGAAAGAAATTACATTTTCTTCTTGAGACTATTCATCTCAGGACTGACTCTCTCTCTACCTATCTATCTATCTATCTCCCTCTCTATCTATCTATCGCTGTCTGTCTCTCTCTACCTATCTATCTCTGTCTCTATATATCTATCTATCTCTCTATCTCTATATATCTATCTATCTCTGTTTCTCTCTATCTATCTCTCTGTCTCTCTCGCTCTATCTATCTCTCTGTCTCTCTCTCTATCTATCTATATATATATATATATATATATCTCTATCTATGTCTATCTCTCTAGTCTAGCACTGATCCTAACCCTATCATAATTGTTATCAGACACAATCATCTTACTTATTCTAAACTACCGTAGCTATAGTTCATCTATCACAGTCATGGGAGTCTTACTATACAGTCATGACACTATAATACTAAACTATTTGAAATAACAACATAGACATATACTTCAGTCTGACCAGTTAATTCCCGGACTGTTGTCCTTGCAATTCTAAACAGTTGATAGACATTTAAAAGCTACATACAGTTATGTACTACTAGGCAGTGAAGAACAATATTGAAATTTTGAAAAGCAACCGTAGTAATAATGAATAAATTCTATTCAATGACCTATTTCAGTTTTTAAAATTCTTTTCTTGTAGCCGACAAATTTGAAGGACCGTCAAGTGTGACGTTATTCCTGTCCTTCAGATTTCTCGTCTAAAACAAACACATTGAAATTTTGGGATTCTTAATTTAATATATAAAGAGTAAAAATGTCAAACGTTCTAAGTGCCATTTTTTTTAGAGAGAGAGAGAGAAAGCAGTTTCAAGTGCCAAATCGATGAGGAAGAGGTGAAAACAATCACATCATGTTGGAAATCATACGTTACCTGAAGCTAAATCCATTCCGTTTTCTGCTTCTACTGTAAAATTTCACATTTGGCAGTTACAACGTTTGGCATTTCCACTCTTAAATATTCTCAGGGCCGCTTTTCAAAATATTGTGGTTCCTCATTTGTCCGTTATTTTGAAATATCTCTAAAAAGTGGAGGGAAAAAGTCCGGTTAAGTAGATTGAACATTGGAGGAAAATTTTAATATAAACTGTAAGTTTCAGTATCAACCACTCCTTGAAAGCTTCCTGTAAACGAAAGTTTTTTTTTTTTTTTTTAACTTGGTAGGGAGTTGAAGGTGTGTAACCTTTGCAATATGATGTGAGAATATTTCCTGTTTCAGGCGGAACTCTTCTATTGTACCACAGAGAAGAAAGAGGCAATGCCAAAACTGAAAATGCCCCAGTTTCTAGCCCAGGAAGCCAAAGGTTGCGAATTTCTCATCTTGTGGCTTGATTGTGACAAAGAAGGAGAGAATATTTGTTACGAAGTGATCAATGCTGTTCAGAATAGCATGAGGAGAAATGTATATAGCAATGATGTAAGTACCAGAATTTTGATTCTCTATTGAACGATATGTACTTCATAATGAAAATGTGTTCCTTGCTTAGACCCCTTTTATGCACGTCCGTTTATGCAGCGCGGTAAGAAGGGAGCAAAAACAGTCCATTCTGTAAATAAACGGAAGCGAGTGTGTGTCTATGCACGTGCGTCGACATTTTCTGCCTCAGCGTCCTGAAAAAAAAAAAAAAAAATGCCGTTGTGTTGAACAGAACGCGAGCAGCAGAAAGCTGCGCGCCACGTTGTAAATATATGGGTATGTTTACGCAAACGGGAAACTTGTATTTTTCAGCCGAAGTGTTGCTAGGCATTTGTAAGTCTAGTTGCTTAGGAGTTTTCCTCCAAATGGTTATCAAGCGGGAAAGTCCCAGGGTGGTGATTATCTCATTGTGTGAAGAAACAATGGAGCGTTTCGATACAGAACTTTTTATTGACTAGTTTAAGGCAAAGAACACAATTTTAAATTGAATTTCAGAGGAGTATGAAAACCGAAATGTGAAGAAAATGACAGACCTTGCACTAA